>APFE031701522.1:0-20787 GCA_000404065.3 Pinus taeda | reverse complement strand
TTGTGCTCATTACCAGAAAGTTGGAATGGTTTGGTAATGGCCATTAGTAACTCCGTTTCTAGATCTAGTACTTTAAATTTTGATGATGTTGTCGGTGCTATCCTTAGCGAGGAAATGCGACGGAAAAGCTCTGGTGATACATCGGGAAATGCTTTGAGTGTAGAGTCTAGAGGAAGAAAAATGGAAAGAGGAAAGATCTCAGGATATCGCAGTAAATCAAGGAAAGGTAGATCTATGTCCAGATCGGGGATAGTGTGCTAGAAATGCGGAAAGAAAGGACACCTAAAGAAAGACTGTAGACCTCGGAAGGGAAAAGAAGGAGATTCACAATAAGAAAACAATCATGAAGCAAATGTGATAGGTGAGGTGTTACAAGATGCTTTGATTCTTTCTTTGAAATATATTACTAATTCCTGGGTGGTAGATTCAGGGGCCTCATTCCATGCCACACCTGATAAGAAATACTTTCATGACTATGTTCAAGGAGATTTTGGACAAGTTCGTTTGGGTGATGATAAACCCTGTAAAATTGTTGGAATAGGTAAGGTTCTTGTAAAACAGCAGAATGGAAACCAATGGCTACTAAAGGAGGTAAGGCATGTTCCAGATCTAAAGAAAAATCTGATTTCAACAGGGCAGTTAGGCGGTGAAGGTTGTGTGACAACTTTCACAGATAAAGCTTGGAAGGTCACCAAAGGAGCCTGGTAATAGCAAAAGGCGAAAAGGTTGGTACATTGTATTTATGCAATGGTATTTCTAACTCTGTTAATGCTTTAACTTCCAAAGGAGCAGATGCAGCATTATGGCATCATAGGCTTGGACACATGAGTGAAAAAAGGATGAAGATTCTTCACTCAAGGAATTTGTTGCCGGGTTTGAAGAATGTTGATTTGGACTTCTGTGAGAATTGCATTTATGGAAAACAGAAGAGAGTCAGATTTCTCAGAGTTGGGAAAGAAAAGAAGAATGAAAAATTGGATCTTGTGCATACAGATGTATGGGGACCTGCTCAGGTATCATCTCTCGGTGGCTCTCGTTATTATGTTACTTTTATTGATGATTCAACTAGAAAAACTTGGATTTATTGTATTAAGAATAAATCTGATGTATTTGATACTTTTAAGAAATGGAAAGCTTTGGTTGAGATTGAGACAGGAAAGAAATTGAAGTGTCTTAAATCAGACAATGGAGGTGAATATTGCAGCAAAGAGTTTGATAGGTACTGTTCAGAGCATGGAATTCACAGAGAAAAGACAGTTCCAAGAACACCACAAGAAAATGGTGTGTCAGAAAGGATGAATAGGACAATCATGGAGCGTGCAAGGTGCATGAGATTGCATGCAGGATTGCCTTTACAGTTTGGGCAGATGCTGTAGATACTGCTGTTTATCTAATAAACAGAGGGCCTTCAAGTTCCTTGGATGGTGGTGTTCCAGAGGAAGCATGGACAGGTAAAAAGGTAAACTACTCTATTTTAAAGCCTTTTGGTTGTGAGGCCTTTGTCCATATTGATAAAGAAAATAGAACAAAGCTTGAAGCAAAGTCAAAGAAATGTACCTCTATTGGATATGGTGTTAATGATTTTGGTTATCGCTTATATGATTATGAAAATCACAAAATCATTAGGAGCAGAGATGTAATATTCAATGAAAAGGTCTTGTATAAGAATCAGTTGCAGGAAAGGGAACAAGAAAAGGAAAACAAGGAATATGCAGTTCTTGATGAAATCACTGAAAAAGTAAAGTTGCCTGAAAATAATAATAATCAACAACCACAACAACAGCAACCATCACAACTACAACAGGCACCCCAAACACCTGAAAGTGGTGTTAGAAGATCTACCAGGATAAGTAGACCCCCTGAACGATGCTCTCCCTCATTATATTATTTATTGTTGACTGATTCCGGTGAACCCGAATGTTATGAAGAAGCAATGCAGGCTGAAAGCAGGAAGAAGTGGGAGGTAGCCATGGAAGAAGAGATGGACTCCTTAATGCATAACCAGACTTGGGATTTAGTCAGGTTGCCTGCAGGAAAAACTACATTGAAGAATAAATGGGTTTTCAGGTTGAAGGAAGAAGATGGAGGAAAACAGAGGTACAAAGCTAGACTTGTGGTGAAGGGGTTTGCATAGAAGAAAGGTATTGATTTTGATGAAATATTTTCTCCTGTCTTTAAAATGACTTCAATCAGAACTATTTTAAGTCTTGTAGCAGCTAAAGATTTTCATCTTGAGCAGTTAGATGTAAAGACAACCTTTCTCCATGGGGATTTGGAGGAAGAGATATGTATGCAGCAGCCACAAGGATATGAAGTGAAAGGGAAGGAGAAACTTGTGTGCAGGTTGAAGAAGAGATTGTACGGCTTAAAACAGGCTCCAAGGCAGTGGTATCTAAAATTTGACAAGTTTATGTCTGAACAAGGTTATACTAGATGTCACTTTGATCATTGTGTTTATCTGAAAAAGCAAAATGATGGAAGCTATATTATATTGTTATTGTATGTAGATGACATGCTTGTTGCAGGATATAACATGCAGAAAATAAATGTGCTCAAAAGAAAATTGGCAAATTCATTTGCAATGAAGGATTTGGGAGCTGCAAAACAAATCCTTGGTATGAGAATAACTAGAGACAGGAAAAATCATAAATGAACATTGTCTCAGAATGAGTACATACAAAAGGTGTTGAAAAGATTTAACATGCACAATGCAAAACCAGTTAGTACACCTTTTGCTAGCCATTTCAAACTTAGTAAGGAAATGGGCCCAAAGACCCAAGAAGACATGGATTATATGTCTAAAGTTCCATATGCATCAGCAGTTGGAAGCTTAATGTATGCAATGGTCTGCACAAGGCCTAATATTGCACATGCAGTGGGAGTTGTAAGCAGGTACATGAACAATCCAGGAAAGGAACATTGGATGGCAGTGAAATGGATTCTCAGATATTTGAAAGGTACCACAGATCAAGCATTATGCTTTGGTGGTTCAAACAGTTCTCTACAGGGATATGTTGATGCAGATATGGCAGGTGACAGAGATAACAGGAGGAGCACTACAGGATATGTATTCACTGTCGGTGGAACAACTGTCAGTTGGGTTTCAAAAATCCAAGTGTTGTTGCACTTTCAACAACAGAAGTAGAGTATGTTGCTGCTACAGAGGCTAGTAAAGAAATGATTTGGTTACAAAGGTTTATGGGTGAATTGGGTAAGGAGCATGATATGGGCACGTTATACAATGATAGTCAAAGTGCCATTCATCTTGCAAAGAACTCAGCATTTCATTCTAGGACAAAACATATACAACTCAAGTATCATTTCATACGATCAGTGTTGGAAGATGGAGAGTTGAAGCTGGAAAAGATACACACTAGCCAGAACCCTGTAGATATGCTAACAAACGTTGTAACCAGGGAGAAACCGAGAATATGCTCAGTTTCAGTTGGTCTTCAAGGATGACGATGAAGATGAGAAACAGCCAGGTCCAAAGAGGAGTCATTATCCAGCAAATGGAGCAGCGGTGGAGTTGCTACAATCAGTCTCCAAGTGGGATGTTGGTTGTGGAGCCTGATTATCTTCTATATCAAAATACCGCCACATTGGACCCTAGTTCAAATGGGGGCGCAACGCCGCCCGTAATATTGCTGCAGGGTCCAGGGGGGGCGGAGGCCCCCCCTGGCGGGGGGGGTTTTGGGGCAGCGCCCCCGAAGCTAAAAACAACTATAAAATTGCCTTGTAAAAGTATAGTAATTTCTAGTCAATCTGGGCCGTTCATTAGGCGGATGATCTGACGGTAGAACTTATGTTTAGTTTAGGGTTTTTTTCCCTAGAAGGCAACCCCTCTCTTTGTATGAGGGCATTCTATTTGAGGCTGCGAGATAGATGTGTATTCCGTGTGAGCGAGAAACAGAGAGGTGAGGCTGTGAGAGAAGACAGACGATATTACAGCGGATTTGCTGTAGGTTGTGTCTCTTCATTTTGCTGGATAATAGAAAGGAAGGACTGGCTGTTCGGGGTGGACGTAGCCCAAACTGGGTGAACCACGTATATATATGTCTCTCTTGTTTTGTGCATTTTCTGTGTTTATATTTCTGCAATATTTTATGTGTTCCATTGCTCCGTAATATATAATATTCTAACACCAGATTGCCACCGATTTCCTATTTCTCGGAGTTTTAGATATATGATTCCTGATTGAGGGGATTATTTTCTTTACAAGTTTCCAAAATTGCGTGCATGATCTCTTTTTTTTGCTTAAGCAAGAGTCGAACCTTCTATTGACTTGGGAATGAAAATAAGATACATAAGTTACAACAGGCGTCAAGATGACTCATTCTCCAACAAAGGGAAGAAATAAATCAACACTTAGTACCCTTAAAGCAGCGCTTAGGCAAAAATAAGGGAGAAATAAAACCAAAGTTCAAAAGATTTTGGATCCGCCAACTTTCACTTGGACCCACAAATCTGCTCGACTCTCGGTAGTCGTAGATATGCCCCCTCCTGATCAAATGGACAATATCCATATCGCGTGGAGCAGTAGCCCGAGGAATACCCGCCCGATGAGGGCGGTATTCTCTCTCCTCCCATCACCACGTGTAGACATTTGAGTGGAATCACATGCAAATCATATAAACCACTTAAGGATTTGAGGGCACCTGATAAGGGTGGTAAACCAGAAGCTGATTTGACCTTCTCTGACTACCACCTGGACCCACTAACTTGGTCGACAGTCTATAGTCGTCGATCTTCTCCCTCTTGATCCGACGACCAATATCTATATCGCGCGGCACAGAGGCCCGGGGAATACCCGCGCTATGAGGGCAGTATTCTCTCTCCTCCCCCAGCCACGTGTAGACAACTGAGTGGCATCGCTTGCATTTCATGAAAACCACTTTTGGATTTGAGGGTGCCCGAAAAGGGTGGTTTAGCAAAACCTGTTCTGACTCCTGTTTCCTTTCCCTGGACCCCCAAACTCGCTCGATTGCTCATAGTCGTTGATCTGCTCCCTTTTGATCGAACGACCCATGGCCAAATCGCGTGAATTTGTTGCCTTAGGAATACCCGCCCAATGAAGGCGGTATTCCCTCTCCCAAAGCCACATGTGGACAATTGAGTGGCAACACAAGCAATCCATAAAAACCACTTCTGGATTTGAGGGCACCCGAAGAAGGTGGTAAGCCAGGAGCTGTTTTGACTCCCGTTGTCTTCCTTTCGAATTCACCATCCATCTCGATAGCCTATCGCCTCTGATCGTTTTCCTTATTAGCAAACGACCAATGGCACAAGGACTTCCTCTGGCCAGGCTTCCAGTAGCACTTGTGCTAATGCAAACTATGTTGATTTCCTATGAGATCCTTAAGTTCCCATACTGTGTGTAACTTTCTAATGTGATCTTATTCTTCATTGATGAAAGGTGATATTCCATTTCCTTATCTGTTCCAATATTGCTCCTTGTCTATGAGGGCCCGAGATGAGCATCCTTCTTGCATTTGGATGTTTGTTACCTCCTTCCACCTACAACACATGTTGGTTCGTGTGCATCTGACCCCTTCACTAGCAAGCCAGTCCGCTACTTTGTTGGCTTCCCTGCGTACATGCACAAACCTGAGAGTTCTTAGAATTCTTAGGTGTGATTGAATTCTATAATAGACCTGTAGAAGCCTCCAGTGGCTTGAGATTTTCTCTGGTGCTAATCCTGAGCCTATCCGCTTGACTGAATTGATGACTAATTCCGAGTCAGCCTCGACGATAACATTATGCGTGTTGTGCTCTATCAGTATTTCCAAGCATTGTTCCATAGCCATGAGTTTAGCCATATTGTTGGTGGATTTTCCTAGATGACTATGAAAGATTACTTGCATGTTGCCCTCCTCATCTCTCATGACTCCTCCATAACCTGCGTCTCCAGGATTGCCTTTAGAGGCTCCATCTATGTTGAATTTTAAAAAACCCTGTGAATGGGGTTGCTAGAAAGAAATTCCTTCTTAAGTGTGCTTTGTGGTCTGATGAGGACTCTGAGGGATATGTGTCTGAAGCTCCAACCTTTCCAGGATGTTCGCCTCTCTCTGTCCTATGTGCTTTCCTGTAGAGAATCCCCCGAGGGTGTTGACTGTCTCCTTGAGTTGTTTAAGGATTAGCGTTATGATGCTACTCACTGGGCCCTTTTTATCTTTGAAATCCTGTTGTTGCACTCTTTCCATACATTCCAGATCAAGAACCCTGGAGTCAAAGCCCAGGCTATGTTTGTTGTCTCATTGTCCGTGAAATTTCTTCTCCAATTTTTCAGCGTAACAATGATATTATTTTTGTTCCTTTCTATCTTCTTGAAGACATCTCCAACCCAGTTCCATAGTGTTGAAGTGAAGGAGCCTTTTACTTGTCCTATCATTCTTATGAGGGTTGTTTCTTGCCATTTCATTGCATACTTTTATTTCCATAGTTTCGCCCAGGGGGTTTGTATTTACTTTAGCCATATCCACGACACTTTTTCTCCTTGAACTTTGTTTAGAATTCCTGGGGCATGTAGACCCAAGCCACCATGGGATTTGGGTTTGCATGTCCTGTCCCGAGCCACTAGAGCCCATTCCTTTTTCTCTTCCCCTTTCCCCCAGAGGAAGTCCCTTTGCATGTTTTTGATTTGTTGAAGGACTCTTGTTAGTGTCGGAAGGGCTCATAGCATGTAGATTGGGATGGTTTGGAGGATCGCCTTAGTGAGGACCAGCCTCCCTGCTAGGTTCAGGGCTCTGTTTGTCCACTTGCTAATCTTCTCTTTCAATTTGTTTATTATTGACTCCCAGATGTCCTTGTTCAGCGGTTTGTCGGTGAGGGGAACTCCCAGATACTTCGAGGGCAGTGAATCTCTTTGAAAGCCTAAAATTCTAGAGAGATTTATCTTAATATAAATATCAGTATTGAAAAAGAAGATATTTGATTTTGTGAGGCTTACCTCAGTGCCAACTGCCATTGCAAACTCATATAAAATTTGCTTGAATACTTTGGCTTCCTTGACTGTAGGTATGCCTTGCAACATAGTATCATCCACAAATTGTTGATGTGTCACCGTGTCTCCATCTCGAGTGAGTCTCAGTCCTTGTATTCTTCCTTCCTCCTTGGTATCTCTGATCACTCTACCTAACCCTTCCATCATGAGAATGAAGAGGAAAGGGGAAAGAGGATCACCTTGTTTGAGACCTCTTGTAGGCTTGAAGGTTCTGGAAGGAGAGCCATTGAGAAGAATTGAACAACTGGAAGTGGTGAGAAGAGCCATGACCCACCTTATCCAATTATGGTCAAAGCCATATGCTTTTAGAACCTCCCTTATGTAAGCCCAACTTAGTTTATCATAAGCTTTCGCTATGTCCAACTGTATTATGAGCCCTTCTTGCTTGTTGGTTTTGAGGGAATGAACCACTTCATGAGCTTGAATTATGTTTTTGAGAATTTGTCTCCCTTCCACATAACCCGTTTGCTCCTCTGACACCAGAGTTAGGAGGAGGGGCTTGAGTCTGTTGGCAATGACTTGGAATTGATTTTGTACACCACATTGCATAATGCTATGGGTCTGAACCTATCTGGAGAGGTGGATTTTTCCTCTTTGGGGATTAAGGCAATGAAGGATTCATTGAGCACCCTCAACGCTGATTTAGAGCTTCTTGAGTCCTCCACTACCTCCAGAATATCTTCTTTTACAATCTTCCAGTATGTTTTGAAGAAGTCCACATTGAAACCATCAGGGCCTGGAGCTTTCCCATTATGCATTTCTTTGATAACTTCCTCTACCTCTTCCTCTATTACTAGTCTGTTGAGATTATAATTGTCTTCCTTGGAGACCAGTTTAGGAATATACTGAGTAAATATTCTCATGAGTTGGGATCTGTCTACTATAGTTTCCTCAGTAATTCTCTGAAAATGCTGGACTAGAACATCTTCCATTTCCTCATGAGTATTTTTTTCTATTCCTTGAGGATCTATGAGTTTCAAAATCCTATTATTTCTGTGAGCTATGGTGGATTTGTGAAAGAATTTAGTGTTTCTCTCCCTTTCCTTAATCCATTGGACTCTAGATTTCTGTCTCTAGAAGATTTCCTCTTGTAGACATTTGTTGTCCCATTCATGCTAAAGTGATTTTGCAAGCTCTTTTCTTTCCTTTGTGAAGC
This sequence comes from Pinus taeda, assembly GCA_000404065.3. Lineage (NCBI taxonomy): Eukaryota > Viridiplantae > Streptophyta > Pinopsida > Pinales > Pinaceae > Pinus > Pinus taeda. The sequence continues at coordinate 12,628 of APFE031701522.1, read as the reverse complement.
CTTCTGTAATGAGAATTTGGTTAATTTCCTGTAAATTTTTTCCCACTTCTCCTTTAGCTTTGAAGATATTTCTAAATTCATTTTTATTCCATTCTTTGAGTCTACCTTTGATGTGTTTGAGCTTGAGATGTAGAAGGAAAATCTTTGTGCCTTGAAAGTGTAGCTCTTCTTTCCACCACTTCTCAATGTTTGTGAGGAAATCAAAGTGAGTGAGCTAGACATTCTCAAACCTGAAGGGTCTGTTTCTTAGTTTGCCAGTTAAGGAAGCTTCCAGTTGGATGGGCCAGTGGTCTAAACCTCCAAAAGGTAGGATGAATGTTGTCAGGCTTCTTCCAGTGAGTAGAAGTTCTTCTGAGATTATGAATCTATCTAATTTGAGGCCACTTGGGTAGAACCCCCTATTTTCTTATTCCAAGTGAAATATCCATTACCAATGTCCATGTCTACTAGTTTCATATTGGTGAGGAAGTTCTGGAAGGAAATTGAATCTCGATCGCAACTGAATCTCGACCAAGTGTTCTAGTTCCCCCTTTTTTTCCGTGAGAGATTTGATCATGTTAAAATTTCTTTCCCACTTCTCCTTTAGCTTTGAAGATATTTCTAAATTCATTTTTATTCCATTCTTTGAGTCTACCTTTGATGTGTTTGAGCCTAAGATGTAGAAGGAACATCTTCGTGCCTTGAAAGTGTAGCTTTTCTTTCCACCACTTCTCAATGTTTGTGAGTAAATCAGAGTGAGTGAGCTAGACATTCTCAAACCTGAAGGGTCTGTTTCTTGGTTTTCCAGTTAAGGAAGCTACCCTACCTCAGTCCAACGCTTGTTTGAGGCAGTTTTATTCCGACAGCTCCAAGAAGTTCTCGTTTAATAACCTACATACACAAACAAACACACATAAAAGCATACCTGCGTATAACAAAACATGTTCATTATGAAGATCAAGGAGCTCATAAAATAAACCATTAGAGACGGTTCATTGAGAAAAACAAACTTGATTGTATTAACTTTATGAAAAAAAGAACCTTACAACCTTTGCCTTGATGTTGCACAAGTTCTTTCCAGGGTCCAGCAGGGGTCTCCTCTACTTTGAAAAGCCTCACTCACTTCCCAAATGACATGAAAGGTATGTGATATCTCCTCTCACAAGCTCAAAAAGGAAGCCTAGTTTTCAACAGCATTTACCCTCAAGAATCTTCAGCTTTCAACATCTCTCACAACCATCCTAATGCATGAATTTATAGTGAAAATGGAGAAAGTTGCAGGTCCACCATTGAAGGGATAAGTTCCTCCTTCAATGGGATAAGCACCTCATATCATGGAGTTAGCTCCCTTAATTATGGAATGGATGAACCAAGGTGGAGCAGACTTTCCAACGTAATATTCCTTCTAGAAGTCTCTAGAAGTGACCCAAGACGAGTTTTTAAGAATGAACTCACGCTTTTTAACTTTTACATGGGTTCGCACCCATTACTCAATAGACAGAGTGGTCAGGTTCACAGGAAACATGACCATTGGGTGCGGCACCACAGGCCATGCTAGGAGAAAGTGCGAAACCAGGATTTGAGATTTTTTTAAGGTCTTTCTCCCATTTTCAAGGCTTGACATGAAGAGCTGAGGTTTAAGACTTGCAAAGGAGGTATGTATGAGTGTTGATGGACTCACACAAACTGTAGGAAGTCATGGTGACAATTTTTTGTGTAACAGCCTGAGATGTAGAAGGAACATCTTCGTGCCTTGAAAGTGTAGCTCTTCTTTCCACCACTTCTCAGTGCTTGTGAGGAAATTAGAGTGAGTGAGCTAGACATTCTCAAACCTGAAGGGTCTATTTCTTGGTTTACCAGTTAAGGAAGCTTCCAGTTGGATGGGCCAGTGGTCTAAACCTCCAAAAGGTAGGATGAACACTGTCAGGCTTCTTCCAGTGAGTAGAAGTTCTTCTGAGATTATGAATCTATCTAATTTTGAGGCCACTAGGGTAGAACCCCCTCTTTTGTTATTCCAAGTGAAAATTCCATTGCCAATGTCCATATCTACTAGTTTCATATTGGTGAGGAAGTTCTGGAAGGCAACTGAATCTTGATCACAACTGAATCTCGACCAAGTGTTCTAGTTCCCCCTTTTTTTTTCCGTGAGAGATTTGATCATGTTAAAATCCCCCCTTAGAATCCAGGGTAATGATGGATGTCTTTTTTTCATTTCCTCTAGAAAGGTGAGGAGCCGTATTTTATCTTCCAGTGGTTGATGGCCATAGACATTGGTGATCATATAACACTCCCTGTCACCCACAGGTTGGATAATCAAAGAAAGGTGGTGCCTGGATGCCTCCGCATCAAGAATACCAAATTTCTGAGGATTCCATAGAGTGAGAATGCCTCCAGCTAAGTTAGTTGCTTTGACCTCAAGATACTCATATTTATTTAACCATTTTCTATGCTTTTCTCTGATCTTCTCTATTGAGCATTTTGTTTCCTGTATGAACACTATGTCTGGTTTTTCCTCTTTGATTCTATTACTTAGATTTATTTATTTCCTTCTTCTCCCTAGTCCTCTAATGTTCCAGGTTGTGAGATTCATTGAGGGGGGTTTGTGAAGGAGTAACTGGAGAGATCTTTCATCCTGCCTGAGTCAATCATGAGTTTTCCACATTCTAGCAGCAATTCTTTCTATCTCTTTCTTCCTCTTTCCTTGCCTGGGTTTTTAGACGATTTTCCTAATATTAACCCCATTGAGGTAACCCATTTATTTTCCTGATTGTCATGTCCTCTTTTGACTCCTAGAGCTTTTTGATGTGACCTATTAAGGAATAGTTGTTGCACCCTATCAATTTCCTCCTGTGGTAGACAGTTAATTCCCTTATTTCCTCCTTGTTCTAGAAACTTTTCTAGTTCAAGGATCTCCTGTAAGTCCTGGTCCTCTGTGCCACTTTCACTTTGATTCATACCATGGTCTCTTTATATTTCCATGGTACTCAATGGGTCTGTTTTGTGTTCATTCTATTCCTGAGTGATCTCCATGCTAGTCTCTTTTCTTTTCCCCATTTTTTCCTGGTCCTCTTGTTTCATTTGAGTTCCCTCCTCTTCTTCTACTTCTTCTAAGATTTTAAAATTGTTATGACTTCTTGCTTTGCTTTCACTAGGGTTCTTTTGGGTCTTTTTCCCCCTCCTTTCCCTTTTCCTCCCACTTTAATAAAACCTATGGGGTCTTTCCCTTTGTTGGTTTTCTGGTGTTCCTCCCTTTTATTAAGAGGGTAGTCTCTGAGTAGGTGTCCATGTTCATGACATTTGCAACATCTGAATGGTATGTGTTCATAGTCCACTTCCTGAACCCATTCATCATCATAGACTTCTAGGATGACTTCATCTGGGAGTGCTCCTGATAATTCCATCTCAACACATATGCGGGCAAAGGAGGTATACTTTCCTCAGAGAGTTGCCTCTGAAATCTTTAAGAAATGACCTAATTTGTTACCTATAGCTTTTAAAGATTCTAGCATCCAATAATCTAAAGGTAAGCAGTATAGTCTGATCCATACCAGGACCAAAGTGAATGTTTCTCGTTCTGAAACAAAGTTCATTGTCCACGGTCGCATATAGAGACCAGCAGCCGCATAGAAGTATGGTCCTCCTTCAAAAATTATGTCCCTGTCTTCCAAGTTCGTGAATACCATCATAAAAAATCCTTTAGATCCAAGATGTATATTTAACTCTCCTTTTGGTTTCCAGGTGTATTTTATCCAAGAGTACAAAGCTTTCTCCGTTGGCCAGATTCCCATAAACTTGCATATTATCGCATAGTTTGTCATATGATCTATGTGCTCCTGCAGAGCTGGATCATTTAGGATTACCCTCGGTTTAATATTAGACTTCGGTTTACAACTTCCTATCTTAGCTCTATTCTCATATCCCTGACCTTTGTCTTCTACTTTCTCCTCCTGTCGGACTTCCTCGTGGGTCCCTTCCTTTTCATGAGGTTTGCTGCCCTCCACCTTATGGGTGTCAGAAATTTTTGTCTTGTTCTTTGAGGGGTTTTGAGGCTTGTTTCTATTCACTACACTGCCTCTGTTTGAAACCACATTACTGTAGGAGGGAGTGGAGCTCCCTCCTCCTTGCCCTTCCATGGTTATCTGCTTACTTTTGTTGCTTCCTCTGTTGAACCCTAGTTTTCCCTCTTAGAGCTCCCCGGTCCCCAGTCATACCAACTTGCGTGCATGGTCTCACAGAAATGATGTTTGTCAATAAATTTTTCTAGTTTGATTCAAGTATTTTGTGGTGAGGGATTTTTTCCACCAACTTTCCTTTCCAGTTATCATTCTCCATATTATTTTCATCCCTAATGCAGCATTCATTAAGCCTGTAAACGTATGGATAGACCTCCTTGTTCGTATGGTAGTGTGACTTTGGTCCCACTTTACCAAACTGAACTTTTTGTTCTCTTGCTTTCCTCCCTGCCAAAGAAAGCTTCTTATGATTATTTCTATTTTCTTGTGAGCGCTTACCGGAGCCAAAATAATCGCACATTGATATATTGGGAGAGCTGAAAGTAGTGCCTTAATCATAATCACTCTGCCTGCCATATTGAGCCACATCATACCCCATTTTTGTATTGTGTCCTTCATTTTTCCACATGTTTTCTCCATACTTCAGCTTTCACATTCTCCTTGGCTATTGGAAGTCCTAGGTAGGTGAAGTGCGTCCATCTTGCTTATGTTGGAATTTCAAGGATTTGTGAGATGTTCTACATTATTCTTGGAGGAGTGTTCCAACCATATATTATATATTTTGAATTGTTTAATAGCCCTCCGGATACCTGAAGAAAAATCATCCAGAACTTTTAAAAATCTTCTTGCTATTATACTTTATTCCCCTCCCAATAAAAGAGTGTCATAAGCAAAAAGAGAATGATTGATATTTTTGACTCCTTTTGCAATTTGGATACCTATTCTTTTCTTTTCTTTCCTTTGATTTTCCAATGCTACACTTATCATTTCACCCATTATAATATATAGAAATGGAGATAGAGGACATCCTTGTCTCAACCCTCTTGAGCTTTGAAAGAAGTTGTTGTGCCTTCCGTTTATTGGTGGCGCTATCCAAGGGGTTGAGATACAAGCCTGTATTGTCTCGATTATGTCTTGAGAGAACCCAAATTTTTTAAGAACTATTGTTAGATATGAGTGGCTGACTCTATCAAAAGCATTTGCCATGTCTAGCTTTATAATAATTCCTTTCTCTTTCCTTTGAATGCTAGTATGAATTGCTTCCTGGACAATAATTACATTTTAGATAGAGGAGGAATTACCTGTTATAGAATTTTTGTGAACCCAACGTTTCGGACTACCAAGTGAGTCCATCATCAGGGGATGCGTCAATAGATATTCTCCAAATCTTAATGATCCAGCTCTGCAGGAGCACAGAGATATTCTCCCTGATTTTCAAAGATTACATCAGGGAGAACTCTTTTGATTCTATTGGCTATAATTTTTGTGATAATTTTGTAGGAGGAGTTGTAGAGAGATATTGGTATGTATCTGTTGAAAGTTTTTGGGTTGGATTTCTTTGGAATTAGAGCCAAATAAGAGGATTTGGTATTTCCTCCCATTTTTTTTTGTTTTGAATACGTTTTTTGTCATTCTCATGAAATATTTTTTTATGACATTCCAGTGCTACCTATAAAAGGTGATTGTGAACCCATCTGGCCCCTGAGTCTTGTCTAGATGAAGACTCCATATTGCTGCCAACACTTCCTCAGAGATTTCTTTATTTATTTCTGAATTTTGTTCCTCACTTTTTTTTTGGATGTGTTGTAGAAAATCCTCATGATCTGTTGGTTGTTAATTTTCTATTAATAGATCTTTGAAGTGGTTAAGGGCTTCTTATTTTAATTCCTCCATTCACTTTATTTCTTGTCCATCCACTTTAATTTGGTCTATTTTATTTCTGGCTCTTCTAATTTTCATTATGTTGTGAAAGAAGACAATATTTTTATCCCCTGCTTTCAGCCCAAGGCATCTGGATTTTAATCTGAGCTCTTCTTCTTCCTTTTTATTTTTCCTATATATTTCCCAAAATAATTCCTTTTCTTTCAAATAATTCTACTTGTCCTCCTCTTTGTTTTCCTTTTCTTCTTGCATGCTGTCCATTTTTTTTGCAGCTCTATTTTCTTTTCTTCTTCTTTTTTTAATTTCATTCTCTCTTGCCCATATTTTTAGCTTTATTCTCAAATTTTTTAATTTTTGTTTCCCAAACATATTGGGGAGATATTGTAATGTTTTGTGCCCATCCTTCTATGATTTGAGTTATGAAATCTTCATTTTTGTCCTAGATTGAATTGTATCTAAAAGGAAGAGGACCTTGGTCGTCCATTTTACCCAAAATAAGTGCTACTAGTTCATGATCTGAGGTTGTTGTATGAATAATTTTGGATTTTACAGAGGTGTAATCAGCTATTATGGTTCCTTGAACTAAAATTTTGTCCAACCTCTCCTTTATATTATTCTTGCCCACTCTCTTTTTGCTCCATGTGTATTTCCCGTTACTTGGCGGGATATCAATTAGATTGTTGATCTAGGTCCGGGTGTGACAAAGGACCCTTCTAATACCTTTTACTTTCGTGATGTGCTAGATTGTATTTTTAAAAGAACATAAATGAATACATGTGCATGTTGTAAAGAAGAGGAACATGTCAATCATCAGCAACATAAAAACATAAGTCGTCGATAACGGAGTTCGTTCAGGAGGGACTACATCTCCGGGCCTCAGTGTCAAGATGGTGTAGGCTGCTGCATTAAGTGTTGTGAATAGTGATAATGTACATAGAGGTGATGTCGTTATCATACAAGGAAAAATTGTTTCACGCAGGAGTGGCTCCAAGAGATGTTCCACTATAGGAACTCTCAGTCAAAAAAGACTCCTATCAGTATGACACAAACTCATGCATGATGATCATCCCGCCAACATGGCATATAAGGGATATCAATGCAAACATGCATGACGACGAAATGAGTATCCCATAAACATACAACAAAGGGATCTCAAAATGTAACATGACAAATCATGACAACAAGTACATCACACAGATGATTCTGCATCACATCAAGCAGGAATCATGAAAACGAGTAAGAAACAAGATTCCACATCAAGCACCAAACAAGGATCTATGTAGCACAATGCATGGAAAAAGAAGTACATGAAAACACTGCATATACCTCACAACTAGGGGCCATCTGAAGAAGGATGTCAAGTTGTTGAAGCTGGTCGCACGTCGAATCTCATGGAAATGGTTGCTCGCACATGAATGCTGACACCTGCACTCCACTTAGAGAAGCTGCCGAAAAATAGAATGAGAAAATGAAAAATATGAATGCACTATCAGATTTGTGGTGTCAAATAGTGCAAAATCGACTGTCCAATTTGTGAATTCTGAGAAAGTGAGAATCTGGGGCTCAAGGAATCTTTTAGATTCCCCTTAGATTCTACAAAGATTCCCTCCTCTGGGTCCTCTGCAAATCTGCTGCTCAGATCAGGAAACTAACTGCGCCATCAGGTTCGCGTCGTCAATAGGTGTAAGATCGACATAAAATTTGTCCAATTTGGACACTGTGAAAATTTCACCCTCCTGGAAATTTTGCTCAGTCATAGTTCCACCTGCATTAAAAATTAATTAAAAAAATATTTTTCCTTGTTTTCCATGCCCGCTCGTAGTTCCTCCATCTGCGTGGGTACACTGTGCAAATGAATTTTTATATTAATTTTTAGGTGGATTTACCCAAAAAATTAGTTTGGTGCAGTGGTAAACTTGGTAAATGGTTGAGGAGGGGTCGGGTGGTCAAACCCTGCCCCTCCTTTTTAATACATTATTGTTTTATGTTTTAATACGAAGTGAATTCAATAGGGGGTCATGTCCGCATTGGGCGGCTTGCCCCCATAACTCCACGTTGATTTGTTAAGTAAGTTGGGTGTGGGCTAGGTCCACCAGAGGTGGCCCGCCCACCCCATGTACTATTGTGTATGGTGGTTAAGATTGGAGGATGGACGACGTGGTCATGGCCCATCAGTTTCTGTTTTGATATATATATATATATATATATCTTATATAATATTATATATATAATATATAATAATATATATAATATATATGCATGTGTGTGTGTGTGTTGGTGTGTACCCACATGGTGGTGGCAGGGTGGGGCCTGCCACTCCTAATATATATTTTTTATTTTTAAATACAATAGTTGTTTTCTGAATTTTTTGAAATTTGACCGTAGGAGTCATTTTAATGAGGCCACAATTTCGCCCGGAATCTAGCTGGAGTTGGCTAGATTCCGTCAGCCTGAAAAAGTCTGAATTGTGTCTCCATTAAGCCTACCCAGTCAACAAAAAGTCAACCCAACTTTGACTGCCTCTGTCTCCTTCATCCGGACTTGGACTGGCGAACCGTTCACACCACCGTGATCACGATGACGAGATATTTAACATGAACCTGGTTCAAGAATAATCCAAACACTTTGATTTTTAAGCATTCATAAGCCCTCTTTGTCTTGTGTGTGTCTTTGGAGCCACCTGGATCAATCATCCCCACTGAGGAGCTTTTGGTCCTCCAAAAGCATGAAAAATAACCTGAAACTTCTATGTACCTTGTCTGCATCTCAAGTGTCCTGAAAAGGTCTCGGTTCCATCTCCTTCACCTTTGTTCTTCGGAGCCTTAAGCGATGAGCCGACACCTACCACCTCTGCAACTTGTAGTACATTGTTTTTTCAAATTACATGCTTCACTTTCATGACCAACTAATGACCCAAGCATCCCATACTTGCCACGAGTTTATAACACATACTCGGTGGTCAAGTTTACATCAAGATGGATGCAATACCCCAGCTATGAAAACAAGGCCAACATATCCTTGTTGCTTCAACAAGTGATGAAAAACACTTCATCACTGCAACACATGATTTACAAATATAAGGCCAAACACTATTTTTGCTTTCGACAAGTGATGGAAACACGACATCACTTTCACAGTTTATCATGCAACTCAAAATAATACCAGAAATCATTGTTGATGAACAAGTGATGGAAAACACATCATCACTTTTACATTTTGAAATGCAACAAATGATTTACAAAGGCATGACCATGACAAGCTAACATATCTAGAAACCATTTTTCACTTATCGATGTGAATGGATCACCTCCTTGTGGTGATTTTGCTTGTCAAACAATCGTTTTACTTGGTCCATGCACCGATGCTTTGTCTTTAAGGTGCTGCTCTGGATGGAGCCTCCAACATGTGGCTCTTTGATGGCCATTTCTGTCACAATGACTGCAATACATCTTTCTCCATATTTGTTTAACCTATTTCTTTACATGTTGTTGAGAGGGTTGTTCATGCCTCATCCTTTTGTGTGATGCCATTCTTTTCCAACACTTAGAAAATGTATGGTTATGTAATCCAAAAAAGGTACATGTTTTTCGATGCCATGTTTTACGTTCATCATTAACAACATGAATATAATCGAAATGAACATTTGAATGTTGAAACTGGTTATACCTTTTCTTGTTGTCTCTAGTGTAAGTATGGTGATGAGAGCTTGCCTCAGCTCTTTCCTTGCAATGGGCACTTCCATGGGATGATGGGGATGTGTTCCCATCATTCTCTTTCCTCGATGATTTTGACAATGTCTCGGAAGAATCTGACACCTTCAAGCATTCTACTTTGGTGTATCTCAAGCCTACAAATTGAGGTCCCTACCCCACCTCGAATGGTTGAGTTATGCCTTGGTTATTAACACCAAGTTCTTTTTCCTCCTTGTGCCTCATCCTGGTAAGAAGCATCATGTTTTTCCCTGTAATTGGGATCTCCAAATCTCCAACAAAAATCATACTACGTGAAGATGAAACTGAAAGGAAATCAACATCTTTTACCTCCTCTGTTGATTTGGAAAGAACTGATGAGGGCCTCTCATCATCTGTTGTTGTTGGTTTGCTAGCTATCTCAATGCATTCCCCAAGTTCCTTTCTGACATATCCAAGTCCTCCTTGATGGGGTAATTCTTCTACTTTGATGGGGTTGGAAATTCCTAGGCCATTAATGCCCAAGCCTTTCCCTTCACACCCCATTATCTTCAACAATTTGGAGCCAATTCCTGTAGTATGATTTTCAAAAATAGCGAAATCATCATCAGGACACATACTTGAATTCAGAGAACTACTTTTTACGTCACATGGGTCACGTTGCAGCTTTTCCAAGTCCTCGTCCTTAGCTTACAGTTGTCATAGAAAACTCTGATTTTCCTCCTTCTCTTCATGTAGACGCATATTCAGTTCAACGTTCTCTATTTGAAGATTATGTTTGTTGTGCTTCAGTTCTTCCAGGGCCTTGTCTGTGGCTTGCAACTGAAGTTGAAATCACTCCTTTTCCTCTATCTCTTACTGTAGAGTTTCATACATTATTTCCACCCTTTTGGAAATTTTGAGCATGGTTGTTACACTAAAATTTGTCACCATGACTATCTTCAGTTAGTATGGCTCCATCAACAGTCATACTATCCTCCTTGTCAAGCCTTATACCTCTACTCTCCATTTCAAACTTCAAGAAAGAGAGAAAGTCATTAAAAATCATGTTTATCTCTGGGTACGCAGGTTCTCTCTACCTTGCCTGTGTGTACGCATCCCAAGCTCATTGTACCTGCGTAATTGTACGCTCTGTAAGTCAAGGGATGGGTGCGTACTTCTGTAAAGGTCAAAAGGCGTGAGTTTCATCTTAAAAAAGTTACTTGTGGTCACTTCTAGAGCATTCTAGAAGATTGTTTGACGTGTATTGAGCGCCTCCAGATGGTTCATGCACCCCTATGATAGAGGAGCTTATCCCATCAAGAGAGGAGCTACCCCATCCAAAAGAGGGAGTATCCCATTGATGTTGGAACTGAATAACCTCCTCTAGAATACTATAAATACAGGCATTGGGCCAAAGGAGGGGAGGTTGAAAGCGGAACATTCTAAAGGGTAAATGCTTGGAATTAGGACTTCCTTGTAGAAGCTTGTGAGGAGAGATTACCATCCTTTCTTGTTTCATTTGGAAGTAGGTGAGCTTGTCAAAGTAAAGGAAAACTCTTGTTGGACCCTGGGAGGAACTTGCACAACACCAAGGCTCAGGTTGTAATGGTTTCTTCTATTTCCTATTAATACAAATAAGTCCATTCTTCTCAATGATTTGTTATTAATGAATTGTTTCATATACTCCTTGGTCTATATGTTGAATATGTTTTGTTTTATGAGATATTCAGGTGCTATGTAATCATTTGTTTGTTAGTGAATGCAGGTTTCGAAGTGAAGGAGGAGCTCATCTGGATCGACGAGGCTAGACTACTACAATAGATTTGGACTACAGGTAGGATCTAAAACACTTGGTTTCTTGTATGGTAATGCATGTTTAGAGAAGGATTGCTCTTAATTGTCTTGTTTGTCACTAGAAAGTCTTAGGCTTCTAGGGAGGTTGGTTTTGTCTGCAAGATTAATTCTTTCCGCATGACAAATTGGCGACTCCACTGGGGATTCCATTGATGTGATTGATTTTTCCTTTGAGTGATACTTTGATCTGAAAAGAGTCATTGCTCTTTTGGTTTTTTATTGTTTGACTGTGTATTTGGGTGGGCTAGCTTAGAGTTAAGTTAGAATTTATTTTCTCTTAATTTTTCAGTAGTACGCACCCTCTGAGTTAGACACAGTGCGTACCTGTACGCACTGTATCTTTGTACACAGAGCGTGGACGCACCTGGTCAAACAGGTTGCCTGCGTATCCTGTCAAAATTGAGAAAATTTCCATTTTATTCATTTTTTCCCTTTAGATTTTGTCTTTATTAGTCTTTACTGCCCAGATCCACTGGTTATCTATCAGAAATCTTCACCTGAACTTGTTTCGAAAGCATCAAGAGTTTTAGTGAAATTCATTGAAGTTTTAGCCTCAGGGTTTGATTTTTGCATTGGTCCTGTAGTGACTTTGATTTTAGAAGTTGTGGAACCTTAGATCTCTCTGGTTTTGTCAGTCTTCTTAGGAGTCGGACCAGTCGTAAAGTCTACCTGTATGAGCAACCTACCTTTGTGTTGTCTCTTTGCGAAATTTCAAAATAGCTTGTCGATTTAAGTTGTGAATTTCATTCTTAAGAAAAAAACAAAAAGAGTTTGATTTATTGTTTTGATTAGTTTATGATTCTGCATGAACTAGTCCTTGGTTTAATTCTTGCCGAGTAAAACATCCCGGAATCATCTTAGTAGGCTTTTGCTTCTTAGATTTACTTTTAGGAAAATTTCCTTTAATTTGCTTTTTGAGTGAGTTTTTCATAGATTTTATAGATCTTGAAACTGCTTTTGATTAGATTAATTTTACATGCTTTATTAGATAGAAAAAATACAAAAAGATCTCCTTTGCAAAGTTTGTTTTAGAGTAGCATTTGAAGTTTTGAAAGAAAAAGGAATTTTTCGTGCAAGTAATGAGTGGTCATGTTTTGTGTGCTTTGAAAAGATAAAGAGACGGTTTCTTTGATTGTCTATTAAGGAAGTTGCTTTTATCAAAAGTTTGCATTCTCTCAACTCTCTTAATTAGAGAATTCATTGAAAAGAAAAAGTAGCGTAAATCATCCT
>APFE031701521.1:0-11252 GCA_000404065.3 Pinus taeda | reverse complement strand
TTGTTATTTTTGTGGCTTTATATTATTATTATTAGGTCGTCTGGGTTATATTGTGACTCCTTAGACTCCTATATATATAAAGGAGATTTTGTCATTTGTATCATCCAATAATTGTTCATTTATGTAATGTAAAGGAGGTTACCCCCTCGAAGAGGCTGAATTCTAAGGCGTTGATTTATCTTTTCTATCTTTTCTTGAGCTGGTTTCATAACAAATGCACCTTTGGCATGAGCCAAGTCCAATATTTTGGTTGCATGATAGATGAGTGTGGCGTGCATGTGGATCTCACTAAGATCCAAGTCATTCAGGATTGGCTAGTTCCAACCACTCTAACGGAGCTTTGCATCTTTTTGGGCCTTGCAAATTTTTATCGAAGGTTTATGTTGGGATTCTCCCCTATCACTTGGCCTTTGAGACTAGATTACTAAGGGTAAGGTGGAAGAAATGTTTTCCTGGTCCCAGTCCCAATAGAAAATGTTTGGTGAGAAGAAGCACTGACTCTTCTCTGCACCGGCACTCACATTTCCATACTTGCAACATCCATTTGAAATCAAGACAGATGCCTTAGACTATGCTATTGGTGCAGTCCTCACCCAACATGGGCATCCATGGCCTATCATAGTGAGACACTTCCTTATACAATTCAGAAGTACTCCACCTTTGATAAAGAGATATATTCCATCATGCATGCTTTTCGGCAATGGAAGCATTACATTCTAGGGAAGGAGTTCGTGATCCACATCAATCACCGACCTCTTCAATTTATACAAACACAAAGGAAGTTGTAGAGCGATCGCCATCAGAACTGGTCTACATATCTGCAACAATTCCACTTGAACATTAAATACAAAAAGGGAAGCTTCGATAATGTTGTAGATTTCCTCAGCCGACCCCCAGTTGCAACATTGACTATTGTTCTCAACTTTTCTGGCCACGAGACCTCCTTGATGGCCGAAACTATACAAAAATGATCCAAAGTTCACCTCCACATACCAGATGCCAGTGTATGTGTTACAAATCCATTTGGGCACATGACTCCCAATATTCATATTGGTACTATTAGGGCTCATCAAACCCTAATCCAGTTGTTACATGCCCTAGACAAGTCATCACTTTGAATGTTTCCTTCCCTAAAAGTTTCTTGGCCTGAAGCCCTCCACAAATTCCTCCTTGAGGGACCAGCGTAGCCTTGGTCAAGGTAAATGTGCTTCAGTATAGATAGCCCCATGTAAGGGTGCATTTTAGCGCACTTAGGCCCAGTTTGACCTACACTATGCGAGATTGAGTGAATTCTTCATAGGATTCTAGGAATATTATTATATTCTAGAGCATTCTAGAAGATTCCCACACTTATCATCTCCTATGAGCTTGAAATTGTATAGGGAATGAGTTAAGTAACCTTCTATCATCTCATCCCTTCCTCCATGGAAACTAACTCTAAGTTTGGAAGGCCATTTAATACCCTCATTTATGACCAAATCTACCTCCATTTTCCTATAAATTGAGCACTCATCTAAGTGATCAAGGGTTGGACTTTGAAAATTTGTAAGGAGATATTGTTCATGTGAGGTTTGAGATTGTAAGCAAGAATTGTTATGTTATCTGAGTATTATGCTTTTGATGTGATGTGATGTTGGATCGGACTTCATGGTTGTAACTCTTCCTTCTACTTAATAAAGTTGTTTACACCTTTTACCATATTCTTGTCTTTATGTATGATGATTATATGTGTAAATGCTTTTGATTCCATTTGCTTTGATTTGTTTTTGTCTTCTATTTATGATTGTAGGTACTTGTCGAGCGGATTAAGCTCGAGAAAGAGTGACGGGAGCCATACAAAGGAGACAAAGGGAAAGAGAAATATAACAAGTAGGTCCCTTGTCTTATTTATCTTCTATAGAAAAAGGATAAACACTTTAAATCTATTGTTCTAGGTGTAGCTACCCACCTAGGGAAATTGTATTTATCCGTAGATGCAAAATTCCACATAACAAATTGGTGACTCTGCTAGGGAATGATCATCATTCTGAGTAGTTTACCTTCATCCTAGTACACCCTAATAGACTTTACTTTCTTCCATTGATCTTCTTTTAGCCTTTTTGAAGTGTTTTTTGGTTAAAAATGTGCTTGAAAGCTGCTAGGATGGCCTCTCTGGCACCAGCGCGGGCTTGGTCAGGACACAGAGCACTAGAGAGCATCCTTGGCTTGAGGACAGTGCTCTGAAGCAAATTGTCTCCCATTCAGGGCTGCACTAATCCTCCTTAGGTCAAAAATCCCTCCTTTGACTTGATTTTTCCCAAATTTGCTTCTATTTTTGCTTGCTGAAATATCAATGATTGTTGTGTCTCTAAAATCAATTTGTGTTTCCTTTCCTAGCCCTACTTTGGCCTTGATTATTTAGTGTTTCTTAAATGATTTCTTTATCACTACCAATTCATTGTCAAATATAGTTTATAGTCAATTAATCTTTGTTCAAAATAAAGTGTCGTAAAAGTCTTCATTTCTTTCGGAAAGGAATTGTCGTAAAGTCTTCGTTCTTGCAAAAATATTGATTGATTGTATGTGAATTAGTTTCCTTTTGTTCATTTCAACATTAAGGGAATTGAAAAGAAAAATTTGAATTTTGCATATTGTAGTTTGTGAAGGCACGATAGGAATCGCTAGGGAAATTGCATTAGGTGTGCTCTTTGCTCTTTGTCAAAGATCTGATTGCTCTATCCCTTACCAGCTATGGTTTTCATTGTTAATTGAATGAAAGAATGTTTCTCATGTTAGTTGCATTCTAGGAATTGCAAACATACATCGCGTGGTGAACCTTGAAAGGAAAATTCTTAAGAAGATCAACTTAAAAGTTATCTCAATTAACCTAAGGGAGCATTGTAACTTAATGCTTAACATTTAGAGGTCTAGACTAGAGACATGTTTCGGCGTCGTTAAACATAACAGTTGTCACTAACTTGTTTGTGATACATTCTGAGTGTGATACCTCATTCCACGTACGTAAGTATATCATAGCTTGTCCACGTACCTTCAGGTATATAGGGTGGTGTTACAGTACGTAAGTATAAAGGAATGCTCTCACTGTGCGGTTTCACATTAGACAACGCTAACACGGGTTGGGCCTCCACATACTTTCGGGTATATATGGGAGGATTACATTAGGTTGCTATCCATCCTTAGGTAACTGATTCATATGCATTGTACACTGTGATACGCCGAACACAACATTCGGGGAGATTGCCTACACATATGTTAAGTCCTTGGTTTACTGAGGCAGTATATTGCAGTTCACAATTGCTTGGTAATCCTTTTGCCTAGATTATCCCTCTTTTGTTTTGTTTTGTTATTTTTATTAAAATAAAATTAACTGACACGAATAAAATCCTCCACGCTCACTCCTTAGTTGATCTTAAGTTAATACATATGGCAACAACTCGGGAGTCCACTGATCAAGGAATTCCTTTTGATGGAAATCCTAATCCTTTTCCTCCTTTTGGAAATATTGGTGCTCCTTATATGGCTACATTGTCCCTTTCAGGATTTACCATTGGCTTGCCAATATGGTTGTTTTCAACCTCCTTGGTTCAAAATGTCATGATTTCTCCACAATCAAGTACTCCTCCAACTGGACAAAATAAACCTCCAGTTGACCCTTTGCCTTATTCCTCAGTTTTTTCTTCCTCCCCTTCTTCCCCTTCCCTTGGTGAAAGTATTGACACTAGTAACCAGGTGTCTAAGAAGAAGAAGAAGAAGAAAATTTAGCAAGGGGTCAACCAAGCAACCATTTCTTTGAATGCAGCTTCTGATGAGAAATCATCTGATAAGCCTCACAAAGTTCGATATCCATGCAAAATTTGTACGGGAGACCATCTTCTTTGAAATTTTCCTAATATTCCTCGCATCTTGGAAGAATGGTCTTCTCATTCACATCATCCTGTGTCATCAACTTCTGGAGATCATGTTGGTGACATACCATCAACTAGTGGTAGTAAAGTTCATGCAAAGAAGGGTAGAGTTAAGTTTCCCTGTAGGTTATGTGAAGGGAATCACCCCATTCACCTATGTCCCTATCTGGATGAAGCCAAAAAAGTGTTGGATAATCGTCATGCTTCACTGCAGCGATTTCCATTGGGTTACAGGAGACTCTCCCTTAATCCTTCACTAGTTGATAAAGTGACTAACCAAAATCAACCATCGGTCGAACCCACTCTCTCTGAATGCAAATCCCATGAGTCTATACCTACACAATCACAGGTTGAGGAAATAGTTGACCTGATTTCACCTTCAGTTCATACCGTTCCCGTAGAGAGTAAGTATGATACCACTCAAGTTCTTTTCACTTCTTCAGATTCCAACGATATTGGGGGGAAATCCTCCTGTTCCATAAAGACAAGAGGAAAATCCTCCCGCTATTGTAACCCAAGGGGATAATATTCCCATTCTTACAGTACCCCCTCCAAGTATTCTGGTCACTTCCTTTGATTGGAATCAACTGGAAGGATGTCGTCTTCCTTCTTATGTGCCTTTCCATATCATAGTACAGGTTTGTAATATGATTGTACTTGGCACTATTATAGATGAAAGTGCATCTATGAGTCTCCTTTCCTCCACTACTTGGCAAGTGCTTGGTTCGCTGCCACTTGTGCATGTTACCCAAAATCTGTTGGCTTTTAACAGAGGAACCAGTCAACCATTAGGGATCCTTCCTCAGTTGCCTATTACTTTGGGAGAAAAAAGTGTTTCTCTCAATGTGATGGTAGACCCAAGCCCTTTAGATTATAATTTATTTCTTGGCCACGACTATGTTTATGACATGGGAGTTATTATTTCAACACTCTTTCAAATGATGTGTTTCCTACATGAAGGTAGAATTGTCACCGTTGACCAGCTTTCATTTCCCGGTCCAAATATGGCTTCCAATCAACCATGTTCCCTAAATGGTCCTTTTGTACTAATGGTATCTCCCCTACCACAAGTTAATTATGTGGAAACCCGTTCCATGCCTACATCAACTGACGATCAAATCTGTGATGTTGTACATTATGTACTAGAGGCATTATAACCATATTTTTTTAATGAATTCCTTGTTGTGTATCCCTTCCAATGGATTTTTTTTCCATCTAATGAGAACCTCTTGGAAGTCATGGCTTCTTCTGGGTTGTGAAGAATGATATGATGATAGTTCTTTCTGTGTCTTCGTCATTGCTAAATGGGAATATTCTCTTGACGATAGTTCCTGGTCTTTTGTCTATCTTTTAGTCCATGGGCACAGGTTTTGAGCATCGTTCTTTTTTTGTGTCAAGCTCATTAAAAAATGAAACAAGGAATATGAGGATAGTTCTTTACTGTATCAACCTTGTTTGCAATATGAAACATGTCCCAGAGCATAGTTCCTTGTCTTGTGTCAAACTCGTTAAAAAATGAAACAAGGAATCTGAGTAGAGTTCCTTTTCTTTTGTCAAACTCATTAAAAAATGAAACAAGGTCCCCTGGAGCAAAGTTCCAATTTCAGTCTTTGATTAGATCTCGTAAAATCCCAGTCGAGTCTTTCACTTGATCTCATAAATCAACCTTCATTCCATCCACCTGATAGACATGAGTAGTCTACTTAGGTGAATGTAATGAAGCTTAGGGGGCATGCACCTAGAATCGAGTCATCATGTTGGGGGCATGTAAACAAATCCAAGCATAGTTTTTCATTTCAAGCTTGTGTAAACATGAAACTAAATCCAAGGATAGTTTTTTCATTTCAAGATTGTGTAAACATGAAACTGAATCCAAGCATAGTTCCCTATGGTTCAATCTTGTGTAAAAATGAACCCATATTCATTTTAACCCTTGTGATTGTCATTCTATCAGCCTCTTCCATCAGATGAGCCTTAGTTTTTCTCCTTCCATCAACACTATCTGCTTGGCCAATCATACGCTTTCACTTGGTTATTTTACCCTTTTTTAGGATCAGCTACTGTAGTGTCCTATCTAGGGGGCTAGATCGGTCTAAATTAATTGTCAACCCAGGGTGCGTTTACTTAGAGGCGTGTGCCTAAAGTATATAAGCATAAAGGATCTACTCTAAGTCTATGACTCCTAGCGCTGAGATTAAATCTATTGTTAAACTAACTAAGCATTAAATCATGTGCTATTAACAACTAAAATGCAATTCCTATCATGCTGTATATGATTATCTTGAAAGGTTCGGTCCCCTTACAGAGACATCAACATGCAACCCTTGTTCAATATCATTCAGCAATCAAGAATACTTAAAGAAGGCATGTAAAAGCAAATTCATAACCATTATCCATATCAGTGCTTTATATACAACTCTGAGATTAAATCCTTTACGGGATACATTTCATAATCCAAGAGAGGGTTATTCAACACATGTACAGACATCGAGTTAATGCATTCATCACTGCAATCAAATCTCCAAACATATATATAATTCGCATGTGTTTTATCCAATTGAATTGACTGTAAATTAAATCAAAACTACACTATGAATGTAATGCGAATATAAACAGAGTATAAGCATAAGCAAAATGTAAACACAAACGAAATGTATGATCGGTCTACCACATACGCAGGGCCCGTCCGCGTCTTTGGCACACCGATGATTACACCACGATCACGATATCAAACAAGTATGCAATGTATTAGATTGAAAACCAGAGGTTAAAACGTAACTGTAATAGCAAACGATAATATGTGTCTGTATGTATGTAACCGATCATAGGTCTCGGCCTTGTCTTTTAATTACATAATTACATCCCTTGAAAAATGGATGCTTATCCATAACAGATGTTGCTGCGTTTGGTAAATCAAAACACGGATATATTCCTAATTGTCTTATGCATAAAATCAAAAATCAAAATAGGAAACAACCTAAAAGCGAATGGATAAAAAACTGAATGCTGTTGCTGCCTTTTGTGCCGACATGCTAGGGTTGACTGAGCGTTGACCGTGCTGATTGGAGGAATGTTTCTAATGCGGAGTAGGTGTTTGTCCATGTTTGGACATTCCTCTTTTCATCCATGCCTTCCGCTCCTATCTAGCTGCCATGCCACATGTCACATAATAAACCATTTACAGGTTGTTAAGACTTCCTGTAGTGATTTAGGCCTAAAATCCTAATTTGTCAACACAAAACCTCTAAATCAATTAATATGCATGTCAACAACTATAAACTATTAAATTAATTAAATTCAAAGGCATTTGAGGAATGGATGATGAGAAAAAGGTAGGAAATGGTCATGTTTTGGAATGGGAAAAAGGGCTTAGAATGGTACCAACATCTCTCCCCGACTTAATGACTTGGCATGTCCTCATGCCAACCCTGATGTGCTGCCTTTGAACTCAGTTCCTGTCTGTACCTCTGCTGCCTTGAGTAGTGTGTCAAAGTTCTTCTTTACCTGGACATCTTCTTGGTCGTGGAGCTCCTGTTTCAGCCTTCGGTACTTTTCCTTTAGGGTTTTCTTCTGGCTGTACCACTTGGTGGCCCACTTGCAGATGTCGGTCTGCTCTGCCTCCAGCTCACTAACCCGCTCTTTCAACTTGTCATTTTTCATTTGAATTTCCTTTGTCTGGGTACGGAGCATTTGATTTTCCTTTTTAATGACCCTTTCTAACATATTGGCTTCCATGAGCTCCTCTTTGAGTTTTTCAATTTGCCGCTCTAGTTTCCTTTGTTTCTTACCAGGAGGAGGTGGAGACCCTTTCTCATGTTTGTTATGGCTCTTGACTTTTGCATCAAATCCCAGGGGTGAGTGGCTCTCGACATGCACATCGGCTTTTGGTGCTGGTGGTGAATAACCACTGCTTTGGATGTCCATTTGTACAGGCACATTAGACTCTTCTTGTAGCTGAACTTTTGCTGCCCTCCTCGACCTTCTTGAGTAGGTGGTGAACACCTTGTCTTTTTCTGCTCTTTTCGCTTCTTCTTTCCTCATCTGTCGGGTTCTTACAGCGCTCACAGGTACCTTATTGGCTCGGGAGGAGGCCGGAATATCCTCATCAACATCTCTCACAAACCCTGAGTCCTCTGGTGATTTTTCTCTTTCGTCCTCGTCTCTAATCTGATTGGCCGTGAGGAATTCTTTCCATGTCTTTCCTCGTCTCTGCATTTCGTCTTCGATGAGGATTCTAATTAACCCGAAGTGGTATAAACTCTTATCCTCATTCCCTTTTTGTTTCTGAACAGTTTTAGACATTTTAGTTAAGCTTTGTAGCAAAAAGTATGGCAAGCTAATAGTGCATTGTTTCTTGATGTGCAGCAACAGTTTTATGTGATACAAGTACACGATACTATAGCGGCCTTCACAGGTCACGAACTTTTGAAGGATATAAACCATCTCGTCCCAAGGATGAACGAGCCAACTGCGTGGAACTCCCTTCTTCCAATTCACTGCTGAAACCCGTGACCTGGACATAAATTGGGTCCATGATTTTTCCTTAAACTGCTTAGTTTTAAAGTATTTTTCACCCTCTGGACTAACCCCTGTTGCTTGAGCAATGGTGTCCTCTGAGACTCTAAATGAGAAGGTGCCTATCAAGGCCTTCTCCCCATTGAAGGTGAATGCAAACTGTTTGGCAACTTCCTCGTTGCTTTCTCTGAATTTTTCTAGGAATGGTAACCACTGTATGTCCCTGAGGATTGAGATACAGTCCTCGTGGTATTGAGACCTGTCAAATGTCTTTGGTTCGACCCGACTAGTCATTTTGGAGGAGGGTCAGGCTTCCTATCTTATGAATTTTAACAATGAGGTTGAATTGTTACCTGAGAAAATCGCTCACCTACTGCTCACTGTGCTGTTGGGTCGATTTGATATGGAGCTCGACGGGGTTCGAACTCTGTCCTCGGTCTTTATGCTTGTGGAAGCTCATGCACCAGCGCCTGTGGTTGAAGTTTGACACCACTGTATACAATCCCGATACCACTGTGTATGATCCCAGGAGTACATAAACGACCATTGTTTTTTTTTAAATGAGCTCGATGTATTAAATTTGAAACAGAGGAATGATGACCAAATGCACTTGTATGAACGTTGTGATAGGAGCGCCGAGAGGTGTGTGTACGTCGGGTGGTGAATCATCACTCGGCCATGCACTCAAATGAATAGGTCGGCTGTCCTTTGCATTGGAGAATGAATGACCCTTTTTCTTATTATTATATTTTCTTTATTTGATTTTTTTAAAAGGGTATTTTATTAATAGAATTCCTCAAAAATAATAACTTTGATTTTTCAAAAGGGATATTCCATTAATAAAATTTTCCAAAAATATAGCCATATGTTATGTTGGTATTCTTCGAAGGGATGAATTTAGAAATGAATATGGCGGTATTTGAAATGAATATGTAATGTTTAGGGGAATATTTGAGTGAGGAGTGTAATGGTTGTGGATATGGAATGTGTAGGAAGTATTAGAGTGAGGAGTGGATTGAGGGAAATAAAAGAGAATGGAATTATGCCTTGGAACTAATTACTAACAGTCATAGCTATTAACATAACATAAAAAATTAATCTAGGAAGTTAAGTGTTAAAAACAAGGAATACATTACGCTATTGGACTGCTGTGGCATTGACATCTGAGTAGAGCTAGCTGTGACTGTTGTTTGATTGCTTTGCTGTGTAACAGGTCCCTTAAGGCATGCACAGGTCCCTCTGCAGTGCTGAAGATGATCATGCACTTCTTTGTATGCATGCAGATGCTGCTAAGCTGGGTTGCTTGATTGATGAAGTCCTGATCCTAACAGGTCCCTTTGATATATCTAAACAGGTCCCTTACTGCTGATATTCTGTTGGTGCTGGAAGCATAGTTTCTGTGAACAAAACAGGTCCCTCTACATGATATTTACAACCAGGTCCCTCTGATAAAAGGCAATAACAAGACAACTTATTCATTGAAGCCTGGAATGGTGGAGGAAAGTTAAAATTACAGTGGAGAGATAAAAAAAATAAATACTGATATGCTCCCCTCCCCCACAAAAGATTGTGACTTGTCCTCAAGTCAACATTCAGCTGAAAACATGCAACAATGAGAAAGAAAAAGAATTCTTACTTGCCAACGAATTGGTTTTCAAGTAAGAATTCAAGGTTAGAGTGTGCCAGAATCTGGTTTTCACATCTAACCCATTTATGTTTTTTGTTTTTTGTTTTTTTTTTTTTTTTTGTTTTTTTTTTTTTTTTTTTTTTTTTGTTTTTTTTTTTATTTGTTAAAAAAAAACAAATTCAAAGAAATACTAAGGTAGAGAGACTGCAGCTGAGGGCTGCAGTAACTCAACCTCCCGTTGCTGAGAAACTGTGTGTAGAAAATCTTCTTTGCTGATGGGCTTGGTGTAAAGTTTCAAACGATGCCCATTTACAATGAAGGAATGACCTTCCCCATCAATAGTTGTGAGAGTTACAGATCCATTGTCATAAACCTGGACAATTTCATAAGGGCCCATCTAGTGGGTGGTGAACTTGGCCTTGTGGTCTCTAAACTTAGAGTCGAAAAGGAGGGCCCAGTCACCTTCCTTAAATTGTTTCTTCTTTATATGAGCATCATGCCACTGCTTCCTGTGCTTTTGCATGAGGATTGTGGTCTCCTCCGATTGCTGCCGCATCTCATCTAACTGGTTAAGTTGCTGGATCCGTTCTTTTTGTGCCTCATCCAAATCAATCTGTAAATCAGCAGCTAGTTTAAAAGTGTGAATCTGAAACTCAATAGGAAGCATGACATCCTTACCGTACACCAATTGGTATGGTGTGAAGCCCGTAGTATCTTTCCAAGTAATCCTGTATGCCCAGAGAGCATCCTTAAGTTTTTCCTCCCAATTTTTCCTGTTCATGGCAACAATTTTAGTAATGATCCCCTCCGAAGTTTTGTTTGTAGATTCCACTTGCCCATTGGCCTGTGGATGATAGGGTGTGCTTTTCCTATGCTTGATCTTATACTTGTCTGTAATATCGTTGACTAACTTGGAGGTGAATTGGGTGCCTTGATCGGTTACTATCTCTCTGGGTACTCTGTATCTAACAAAAATTTCCTCAAACAAGAAATTGACAACTGTATGTTCAGTGGCTCTTACCAGTGCTTTTGCCTCAGCCCACTTTGTAACATAATCTGTACATACTAATATGTACTTCTTACCATTTGAAGATGGGTTGATAGGTCCTATGAAGTCCAGGGCCCATTTGTCAAATGGTTCTAGGTGAACTTGGGGCTGAAGGGGCATCTCATCGTTGGCGGTTGGCCTCCCCATTCTTTGGCAA
>APFE031701513.1:0-15509 GCA_000404065.3 Pinus taeda | reverse complement strand
CAATATGAAAATCAACCATGGTCAAATGTTGCATTGCCACAAATATTGTCTCAATATCAAAACCAACCTTGGTAAAACATGGTCAAGCATGATTATTTTAGGGTTTATTGGAGTTATGTTAGGGCTTTTATACGTAGGGTTTACAATATTAATCCATTGGGTTTAACATAACTCCCTCCTCGGGGTTTTAGTATTAATCCTTTGGGTTTATTACCACTAGTGAGGTCCAACGTTGCAGTGTGAGAAGGATCGTTTGGACATTAAAATCAATCATGGTCAACCATGGTCCAATGCCACATTCTGACAAGGATCATCTCAACATGAAATTAACCATGGTAAACCATGTTGAAACGTTTAATTCTAACAAAGATTGTCTCAATATGGAAATCGACCATGGTTAACCATGGTGAATAACCATGGTCACATTTTGGCAAATATTGTCTCGTTGTCCAATGTCACATTGTGAGAACCATGGTAATCCATGGTCAGCCATGTTCCAACGTCGCATTCTAACAAGGATTGTTTCATTATGAAAAACAACCATGGTCAATCATGGTCAACCGTGGTAAAAAACAATGATCATATTGTGACAAAGATTGTATCTTGGTCCAACATTACATTGTGACAAGATGGTCATCCATGGTCAACCATGGTCCAACATCTAACTGTAAAAAGATTGTCTCAATATGAAAATCAACAATGGTTAACCATTGTATAGCATTGCATTTTGAGAGAGGTTCTCTCAATATGAAAATCAATCATAGTCAAACATAATCAAACATTGCATTGTGACAAAGATTTTGTCAATATGAAAATCAATCGTGGTCAACCATGGACCAACGTCGCATTGTCACAAATATTTTGTCAATATGAAAATATGAAAATTAACTATGGTCAACCATGTCTATTTTAGGGTTTATAATATTTACGCCTTCTCTTTAATATTGTTCCATTGGGTTTATAATCCCTTTGGTTTTTAGTATTAATATCTTTGATTTATTATGCCCTTGAGTTTATAATATTTATCTTAGGGTTTATATACCTCTTGTTTATAATATTAATCTTTTGGGTTTAATATTATTCCCTTTTGTTTGTAATACCTTGGGGTTTTAGAATTAATCCATTGAATTTATGAAAAAAATGATTTATTAATTACATAATATATTATTAACAATATTAATAAATATATTTAATTTAACTATATTTAATTAAACAATATTTTATATAAATATTTATTTAAATTAACCAATGTTTTTTTCTTAATGTACGTGGAGTGTGATATTGTGACTTGATATAAGACATTCCACTTAATATCACCATATTTACTATGTGATTTGCGCTAATCTAACTATATAGTTCAATATAATTAAAATATCAAATAATTATAATATATGGTCTCTCTATCTTTCTTCTTCTCGAACACCACCTCGAGAATAATCTCGGTTTGTTTCAAATTAAAACAAATTTTTTAATAGCCACCCTTTCAACTCTTTTATTTATTAATATTAAATCAAACTTCACATCATGTTAAAACAGATTGGGTTTTCATTTATTTTTTTTGAGTTTTAAAGTATAATTTAAAATTGCTGGTATTTGATTGATTAAAAGTTAGTCTTAATAGTTTAAAATATTTAAGATATTGAAATATTTGATTAAAGTGAAAATATATTGGTTAAGTACAGCCAAACATTGAAGTCTAAAATAATATTATGATATTATAACATAATTTTTTTTAAATAATAGTAATGATTTTTTATAATGACCCATCATAATTATCACATTACTAATTTGATCACTAAATTATAATATTTCTGATTTGAGCACTAAATTATAATATTTCTAATTTGACCACTAAATTCTAATATCTCACTGTTGTTCCCCATAAATAACTAAGTCTCACCATTACTTTTTTTAATTGGTCATTACCATTTTTTAATTGTTTATTAATAATGTTAAATGTCATTATAATCGAGAAATAGCAATTTATTTATACATTTTCAATCGGAGAAATCTCAATTGTATTTATATATTCACAATCGACTTTGTCATGTGAAAAGAGTGGCGACATAACTTGCCTGGTAAGTCATAGACATGCCACGAAATCGAGTATGCCCCTTGTATGTATTTATGCTCTAGACGGGAGAGTGGAGCTGTTGATATTGTATTCTCGCTCAGTAACAATGGTGAATGGGTTGGGATATGCATGGTCGCTTCCTAACTATGTTGAGTTTTGTCTGAGACTCGCAATGATGCTAGTTTCTTTGGTGGTTGCATGGAGTTTCTTTTTTAGGGTAAGAAACAGGAGGTTGCCCTTATTAGAACATTAATCACGAAAAGTTTAAGTTGTCGTGATTAAGGGGAGGTGTTAGAACATTAATCACGAGAAAAAAATTAGGCCTATCATTGTTGACTAGCAGACAAGCGAAATCTAATGTCTCAACGATCTCAACGTGGATCAATTTCAACTTCAACGGTGAACATGGAGCTACCTAGAGGAGTGTGGAGCTATGCAAAACATTGCTAAGAAGCGTGGAAGAGGTGTTGAAAAGCTTGGTAGAAGGGTTGAAGCCACAAAGAGCTAGGACATACGCCAACTGTTGTGAATGAAAGATGAGATTCGCAGACAACGGAGTTTGGACCAATCGAAATAGAAAAATCCCTAATGTTCAGAAGAGAGACATCATTGGAGCGGGCTTGTTGAATGAATTATGAGTTTATACTGCTAGGATTCTTTCCTAGCAGATTTTGGAGGAATTGTACTACACATCATCAGAGAGGAGATATATCAGAGGCAGATCCATCAGGGTTCGATGGACAGAGCACTCTGAACTCAGTGGTGTGTAGTGTGAAAACTGCTGAGGAGCGCAGGTCAATGTGCCATAGGAGAGCGCCATCATTGATAGCTTGAGCCCATAGATTGTGAGCACTGTGTGGACATGATGCAAAGTGTCGCGTGGAGGTGATTATGGTGTTGTCAATTGATTGAAGCCCATTGCAGATCGTGTTTGGTGCCTCTACTGGGATCCTGGTGTATTGCACGTAGGCTTAAGCAGATGTACCTAGGGCATGAGCAGGGAATCTGACCATGGAGGCGTCGGAGTAAATTATGTGTTGAGCCTGGAGGAGCTGGAGAGTTGACTGTGCAGTCTATGTGTGGTGCATGTGTAGCAAAGTGAGCATTAGTGCCTCATTTCAGAGTGAGTGGAAACATCTTTGTGATTACGTCAAATGTTAGTGCTTAATCCCGAGCGGAGAAAATAAAGGTTAAAGATTGTTTGTGTAAAGTTGTGGTTGTCACAATGAGTGGAGAGGCTCGGTAGAACGTCACTGGTCTAATCTGATTTGAGTATAATGAGTGGGATAATATTGGATAGTGATTTTCTGATGTCGTCTTTTTAGAGTCTATTTGGAAGTAATTTTTGGGCCTGGTAATATTTTTTATTCGAGTAATATTTTTTAGTCACAAGAGTTATTAGATCAATGAAATGATTTTATTGATGACCATAAATATCTAGTGCTCGAGTCCATTCCACATGAGTGCAAAACTTGCTTGTACCTGAACCCAATGGCTACTAATGTGATTAGATCCGCTTCTAAGATGGCTCAGACAGTGGAGGATACTAACATGGATGTTGTTTAGAGGTCGCTAATGTTTGAAAATGAATGCATTTTGGTGGCTCCCCATGGAAAGTGGGGAGAGCATGGATTGGATTATCTTGTTTTCACTATTCAAGATGTTGCCTTGCATCCCAATCTGGAAAAGGTTGTTGATGTTAAGTACATAAGCAAGAAAGAGAGGAAGTTCATAAGGAAAGCGATAAAGGTGAAGGTGAAACTCCACCAGAAAATGAACAAGCATGAACCCTTTAGCAAGAAGGAAAAAATGAAATGTTTTGTTGTAAGCCTAGATGAGACTTAGACCAACATGCAAGTTAAAGTTTAGGTTGTTGTGATTAAGGGGAGGTTTTAGAACATTAATCATGAAAAGTTTATGTTGTCGTGATTAAGGGGAGGTGTTAAAACATTAATCACCACTGCAGCCAATGATGCCACCCACTGTTCCCACGTCATCGAGTCATCGATGTCAGTAACCGGGAGTCAGCCAGTGTTGGTGAAAAACAAATAACAGTTTGCTTCAATCTATGTATAAATATATGTTTGTGAATGTAATGATTAAGCTCTTCTGAAGAGTCTTTAGTGTTTATGTCAGCCCCCTCGGCCTTTCCCACTACCCATAATCAGAAATATGCTTTACATATTAGGAGGGCTTCCACACTAAGTACTAACAATACTATCTCTCTACCTTTGCTCCAAGCTCGTCTTGGTAATCTCTTCTCCTGATATGGCAAGAGAGTTTATGAAGACTCGTGATCTTCTTTTTGTGAGCAGGCCTCCATCAATTGCAGGTAATTACTTGTTGTATAATTCTTCGAATGTTGGCTTTGCTCCATATGGCCCTTACTGGAGGCAAATGCATAAAGTCTATGTTTTACAAATGCCGAGGTCCAAAAGATTGGATTATTTTCACTTTATAAGATAAGAGGAAGTCTCTACTATAATTCGCTATAATTCACTTTGTTATTATTAATTCAGACCATCCAGTAAATGTTGGCTAAACTATGTGGACCCTGACCAATGATATAAATTGAAAGGTCTCTAAAGTCACCTCAAAAGCATTCACAACACTCAAGACAAGTTGCTAGATAAAATAATAGAAGAACACATTGCGCAGAATGACCCCAAAGTCCGGCGAGACTTGGTAGATGTTTTACTTGCAGCATATGCAGATAAAGATATGGAGTTACAAGTTACACGAGACAATATAACGACCGTCCTCTATGTATGTAAAAGATTATTAAATCAACACTACAAATTTTTTTAAATAATAAATGTTTCTAAAAGGCTCTTAACAATTCATAATTTTAAATCTGAAAACCTATTACAATAATATGATGTTGTATTGATATCATGATGATGGTGACATGATATGTTGGCCGCTGGCACGGACACATCGTCTATAGGGATAGAGTGGGCAATGTCCAAACTATTGAGGAACCCACTAGTGCTCAACAAGCTTTAGGATGAGCTGCAACATGTTGTTGGATTGGAGCACATGGTGCATGAATATGATCTCCCTCACCTCCCTTATTTACAACCTATGGTGAGAGAAACTCTTAGATTCCACCCGCCAGGGCCACTTTCCATTCCCCACAATTCATAGCAAAGTGTTGGGCTATGGAATCCCTTGAAACAGACAAGTTTTTGTGAACATTTGGGCAATCACAAGGAACCCAAAGTCATGGGAGGATTCGAAGCAGTTCGTACCAGAGAGGTTCATGCATGGTGTCTTCCTAGATGAAAGAATTAAGAACTTTGATTGGATGACATTCAAAGCAGGAAGGATACAATGCCTAGAAGAGCTGCTGGGAATGCTTCTTGTCGAATTTGCAGCGGTGCAGCTAGTGCACTGCTTCAACTAGAGGCTTCCTGACGAGCTGATAGGGGAGGAATTGGGTATGTCTAAAAAGTTTACTAGACTCATGATATCCAGGGCACATGAACTCGTGGCTGTTCTGCCTTCTCGCCTTGAGCTGGTAATTTAATAAAAGCATAGCTCATAGAGCTGTAAAAAAGAAAATAGTTTCTAGTAAATTTTGAGTTGGTCGGTTTTCCTACTTTTTTTTCTTCCCTATATGAAAGCATGAAAATTTCCGTGAGAGAACTTACTTAGGTTTGTAAATATTGGTTTACTACTATTAAAATACACTCTTTTACTTTGTGGGTCACCGGAAAGACCAAAATAAGATTTGATATAGAGATATATTTCTATTTACTAATTTCATAATGTTTAAGTGATGACCATGAAATCATAAATGGGAAACAATGCTAAAGAGGCTCACATTTCAGTAGTTGAGTTGAATAATTATAGTTGATTAATTATGAGCAAGCTTGTTACTTGCTAAAGATGAAATGGAAAATAATATTAAAGAGGTGCACATTTAGGTAGTTGAATGATTATGAGCAAGGTTGTTATCTGCGGAAGTTTTTCTTTAGAAATAAAACTTTCAAAAAGAAAGGAAAGGGTAATGATGAACCTAAGGTAAGAAGAGAGAAGATTATGGAATTCTAAAAGATTATTGTTATTAAAATATTCCAAAGTTGGTTTTCTGGTGGAGTCCATTTGAGGTTTGAATGCTTAGATTATGGAATCTTAACTAATCTTGATTAGAGTCAAATGATCATTGAAAGATCAGCTTAAACTCATCACTATTATAGAACTATTTTGGGTGTGAAGAAGGGGGGTGAAATAGTGATAAGATTGATCTAGTTGGTTGGGAGGAGTGTTGCATTTCCAATGGTTTTGTGGATTAACAAATAACTAAACACGGACAAAGAAAACAAATAAGTGCTATTTAATTTCTCTTTTTGTATTGACTATTGAAAAGGTTTGTAGTTAATTAATGAGCATTTGTGATAGTTTTTGGTAAAGAGAGGGGGATTGTTTGTTTTTCTTTCCTTAAAAAAAGGAGAACACAGTTATTGTGTTTTACCTCATATAAAATTAGCAGTAATGAACGCAAAGGTTTCTTTTCTTTACTTTCTTTTTAGCAAAGGCCTAGGATTATTCCCCAAGCCAAGTCAACTGAGTCAACAACATGGGTACAACCCCTATTTACTCAAAAATTAAACAAGCATAAGTTATAATCTGTGAAATTTAAAACAAAACTGTGTGCTCACAACCAATTATAGATGATTGTGAATCTTGTAACTATAGATGAATGTGAATCTTCTTGAAGATTAGTATCAAACTAACTAAATAGAAATCCAAAAATAATCCTTGTGCTCTATTAAGATTGTACTATAATATCCACATCATGATTATCTAAGTTTTTTTCCATACTACTATAACTTGTAGACCAAACAATCATGGAAATATAAATCCAAAAGTAACATATGCTTCTTTAGTGATTAAGCTCTACCTACTATGATATATCTTCAATAGAAAACTTTGAACGAATAATTAAATTTCATAACGGAAAAGAAATATTTTGAAATCGTGATAACTAGCAAATGAAAATTAGTAAACTGTAAATATTCTGGATCTCTAACAATTGTAGCTCATACCGCTTTTATATAATAGGGAAAATAATGGGAAGCACAAACTGTGAGGTGTATAGAGATACTGCCACTAACGATGACAGAGTCAAAAGGAAGCATTATTAATATAGATATGAGGTGTACTCTCACTAACCATGATAGAGTCAAAAGGAAAAGGATATATATATATAAACAAATTATTTTAAAAATATGGTCTTGTACAAAATATATAGCTAAATTTCTAAGTGCAAAAACCTGAGCTAGGGTATTTAGTTTTCCTTCTGTAACCTAAAAACTTCAACAAAACGTTAAGGCTACAATTACCCTTAATGTCACGGTATCACATTAACTCAAAACAAATACAGGGTCAACTTCCTGAATGGGAGTGAAGGCCCGTGCTTGTGAACCCTAGGGTTCCAACACCATTGTAAATCTCAAAGGAAACTAACTATATTTTAGATAAGACAAGAACCCATCATGTCGAGAGTGGTCTGGAAACCCTTTGCGGGGTAAAGGGTCTCATTGCACCTGTAAAAAAGAAAGCAAACTGTCAAAGAGAGAATCTGGAGCTAAGAGCATAGGTCGAAGATGAACCTCGGAAATGTAACATCAAATCAATAACGTAAGGTCCACACCCAGAGAAGCCCAAAATTACAATAATCACCTCTATATAGGAAAATCCCTGGGGAAAAATAATTAAAAAAATATAAATATATTTACCTAAGAAGCCATCAATTACTATTCATATCCTCGACTTGTCAATTTACAAAGGTTAGAATCTTGTGTATCAAATACCCAAAAAAAAAGAAATGAATGAAAACCCTATTAATGAAGAACTGAAGAAAATTTTCCTACCTTTCCAGATGCATTGGGCTGTAAGTGAGTAAAGGACGAAAACCCCCATAAGGCTGGTAAAACTCTAGTCCATTCTAAAAAAGAAATTGGCAGTGACAGACAAGCAAATTAACAAGCAAACAACACAATTTTTTTTTACAAGAGACACCTCTAGCCTCCGAAGAAAAGACAGACAATAAGCCCATACCTGGTAGGAGGTTTAGAACCATCGAGAGTAGTTGTTGTTGTCAGTGGAATTTCTCAAAGATTGCAAAGTGGAATTTGCAGGAGGCCAGAGGAGGAATTAGCACCAGAACGTCCGGAACGGGTAGGTAGTTACCTTATAACTACTATCTTATTATCCCATCATCCAACCAACCCTAACAATCCTTAGCCATGGATCTCATCCCACTTCCATGGGTGAGGATCAAGCCACCAGGTTGTGTAGATCCATTCAGTCTCTGAAAATTTCACATCAATTGACATTCGATAACCAAATTTTGATGGCTAGAGCAAACTATAAGGTGGATAGAATTATTTAATAAAAAAATATCATAATCAACCCAAATCATAAACCCTTCTTAATTAATCCAATGGGTGGGAATAATATTAAATGTTTTACACAATCCTCAATGTGTACCAAGTATAATAGCTCATATTACAGCATAAAAGGATTCATATTACAGCATAAAAGGATAGAACAATAATAATAATTATCAACTATGACAAGAACATCAACCAACCATCTATAAAGTCTATGGTACTGCATTCATATTATACCATAAAACAATGTTTGGTAGTGTGGTAAATTATTGCGTATGTTACATAAGACAAATAAGACAAATGGAGTCTATTATATTTTAAGAAGGTAAGTGATTAACTATGATTCTTTAATATTTTATTTATATGGTAAAAAAGAAAGGAAAAAAGCACTCCAAGATCATTATAGTTTTGTTGACTTTAACAAGTTATGAAAGTTGGAGGTGTGGCAAATGAGAATGGATATGACTAAGAGTTGGGAAATATAATATAAAATGTTTTTCATCTTCAACATCCTTACAATTGCAAAGGTGTCCCAAGGTGTTTTGGGAGTACACCAATGTCCAATTTCACTTCAAAGATCATGAGAATTAGTTGTAATATTTGCAATGCTCATTTTCTTCTTAGTATTGGTCAAGATAGAGAGGTAATTATGGTTACCAAGGGTGGGGTTGATCTATTTCTTGTGATACCTTATTTTCCTTTTCCCCTCTAGCTCCTTATTATCCCACAATTTATCCTTAAATTTGGAGGTAATAGTATTTTTAATGCTTTCCTTATTCCCTGAAATGATCTCTTCATTTATCTTGGAAGGGTCGAGCCTAGAATGGACATCCTTATGCCATCCTTGTTTGCTACAAAGGTAGGGATTTTGGCTAGAGTTGGAAGAAATTTTTGGAAATGGGTGAAAGCATGATGATGTGTTACACTTTTGGGTCAAGTGTGGCAATGAAATTTCAAGTGCTTCCTCTTTTATCAAATTGCACCCCTCAAAATTCATATAAGAATTATGAATTTTGATTCAAAGGAAAAAAATATATATGTGGATAATTATGTATTTGACTTAATGATATTTGATGCAAAAAAATTAGTGTCGTATAATCTCTCAATTTTACATTAAATGCAATATGTCCTTGCAAATGTTCGCAAAACTTAAGAGGTATGTGGGTATTCACATAGCATAACTTAGTCTAAAAAGTGTATATATATATATATATAATATATATATATATATTATATATATATATATATATATATATATATATGAGCATGATCTACATGGAGATAACTAAGTTTTTCATATTAAAAAATTACTTTTTTATGGAAAATTATATATATATTTTTTTCGAAGTTGGCCAAGTAATATTTCAATTCCTTTTTGGAGACACGTGTTCACATAAGATTTTTTTCAACTCTTTCAATAAATTGAAAAACCAAAGAGTACCCTTTTGGGAAGAACTTGTAAAAAATATAGTGTTATTTTTTGAAATTTTTTTGTTATGTATATTTCATGTTATTAATTTTTTACTCAGCCCCTTTGAAATTGTCCAAAATAATTTCAAGTGTTATGTTTAAAATAAATTAAAAGAAAAATATCATATGAATTTGAAAGTGTCAAATTAATATGTCATTGAATAGAGGATTCTTTCATGAATCCAATGTGATCAACTATGCCAAATAAGGACAATGTTTGCCCTAAATCTGATAGGGTACAAAATGGGATTGTAGAGAAATCTATAGAAGAGGTGTTGAAACTGTAATTTTTAGGACTTCAAGAGCTTAATTGAGCATTTTAAATGCTCAATCAAGCACTTTAATTAAAAATTAAAATTCCTCGATTGAGCGACATACATGGTTAACCAACAACTAGATCGAGGTTGGACTTTGACAGGTATGGTTATGAAATTGTTTATAAGAAAATCATTCATCCAGAGAAGGACATGATGAATCTGTTGAATATTTTCATGATCATTTCATTCACTTTTGTTATGAATATCCTGAGGATGATATAGAATGGAATTTTATGAAAGACAATTTTCAGTATCTTGTTCTGATTTATTTGAATCCGTCTAAATATGAATCTTTCGAAAGTATCCCAACATTTCTTAGTTATGGAGCTCTCAAACTGCGAAAGGAAAAATTATTGTTCCATGTGACTCTTCGTCTTCTTCTCTTTCTTCATTTAGTAAAATAGCTCCATGCACACAAGTTGATGTTGGAAAATTTCAAAGTCAATCTGTTGATTTACCACCATCATCTCTGGCCCCAAATATTCAAAATTTGAGTGCAAGTTCTAATTTCAAATATGATTTAATCAGTGATACCATTTCTTCTCCTTCTCCATCAGTTATTTCTTTTGATCCTGATGATCTTGAGTCATCACATCAATCACTTATAAAAACTTTTTTGGATTCTCAATAAGACCAAGCTCAAGATGGAGTTAGCGATGACCAAGAAACTTGTGATATCTTTAATAATGATTATGTGCAGGATTCTAATTTTGAACAAGAACCTATGATGAAAGATAACCTCCCATCTAATCTTGTAAATCCTCCCTCACCTCTCACCCATTACACTAACATATTCCATGAGCTTATCACAACTGTCGCATCCTTCGGCTAGTCTGTTTATGAGAATGTCAATTTTGATTCTAGTCAGGAATGGTGGAATGCTAGTTTTACATCAAAGCAGGGTGAGGAAAAATCCTCTCTTCATGATCTATCTCATCTTTTATTTTCTCAATCTAAAGAAGAAGAGAATGAAATCTTTGGTTTTCAATCTGCCCCTATCTATGATTCATCAAATCATTAGATTCCTCTCCTTTTGAAAAAAAAAATTTCCATGATCCTAATCTCGTTATGACTAGATGTCGCACGATCGTCATTATTGTCAATTGGTTCAATGGGTAGTGGATGCGGAATGATTCGTTGAATTGAAAGATAGTGGTAGCGAGCAAGGGAAATTACATATATCTTTGCATGTAGGCTTGTTGCTGATAATGATATAGGTTGATGGGAGTATCAGTGAAGGAATTGAAATATAAGGCTAGAGGGAGAGCATAACAATAATTGCAAGTGGGAGTTTGTAGTGGAATATATGGCACCAGCGAGATTTGAACCATGGTCAAGTGGTGAAGTTAAGAAGCTACCCAAATATAGATGTGACTTCCAAATACTAAATACAATGGGATGGTTACCATTTATAAAGAAGTTTGTTGGGTGTGATTTGAAAGTCACAAAGGTATTTTATGAAAATTTTGACGCTAAGAGGGAAACATCAGGTCTTTAATATTTAATGTTCTGATAAATTTATGGTTGAGGTAACCTATCTTCCTCGTAGGGGGAGAAATGGTTCAAAAAGGGAGAATTTGATATGAATGCATGGTGGAGGTTCATGATAGATCATAATCACAGGGTTCATTAGAGACATAAGATTCATTAGAAATGTTTGATAGAGAAGGGTAAAAGCCTCTTGTTGATCCTACAAAATTTTCTGACCTATGAAGGTTGTTTCTCAAGTGTACTGTTTTTCAATATCTGACTCATGTTACATTTTGAATCAGGTCAGACTTTGAACTTTCCTTATTTTCTTCTTAAAAACTCAACAAGAATTTAAAATGGAGTTAGAAGGATTCCTACTAATAGGAGGGAGAAGTGATTATATCATGTTGGACTAATCAAGATATTAGCTTATGAGGAATTATGTCAACGAGGACTTGAATGGGACCAATTTTTAGTACAATTTAACAATAGTCTCCAAGAGGGTTTGTTATGTAGGTGCGCAAATGTGTTTCCAAAAGAAAATAGAGTAAGCCCTTGGGGGGATATGAGAATGTAAGGGTTAAGCCATATTTTGCATGCATGCTTAGTACCAAAAGAATGACTAGGGAAAGGGCTCACGAAGAGGTTTCCCCTTCATCTATAGAAAATAAATATGCTCCAACTAAAAACATACTTATGAAAAAATCAGAATATGATCATGATCATGTGTTTGAAATAGAGGTTGTAAGTCACATTCTTCATGTGTCGAATCGAGATGGTGAAATCCCTGTGGAATCCATTATGGAAGTAGATTCTTGCACTATGGTCTAGGAAAGTACTAAGAAGGAAAGAAATAAAATGAAAATCGATGCTAAGGAGTTACAAGTGGACGACGAGCCTGAAAGGACTGTTGGAGGAGACATGATAGAACTAGGTGACAATCATGAGAAAGTGCCAATTAAAGATTCAAAATATTTGGTTGCTCTTAAAACCTTGCTTTAAAAAAAGAAATATGCAAAGATACTTTCCTTTTTTCATAATGAAGTGAGGGAAACTGAAGCATTGAACTAGTATATTCAAACTCAAAATTCAACTTTGAAAACAATTATGGCTAGATTGAATGTTGAGATAAGAGAAATGAAGGAAAATAAAAAATAGTATGAGGATGAGTTGAACACTTGCAAGGAGAATAAGAAATAATTCGAAGAAGAACTAAGCACCTGGGACGATAAGGGTAAGAGAGTAAGGAAAAAGAAGAAGGAAACCCAAGGGCTTAGATATGGAGATCAACATCAAGGTGAACAAGTGATGGAAGGGGTTCTAAGATTTTATTTTTTGCATAGGTTGGCAATTTATGTGACGACACACATGGAGATAGGTTTGGGGGAGTGTTGGGTGTTGAAAATGTCTTATTTTTCTCCCTTACCCACCTCTATTTTACTTGATTTTGTCCTTAACCTATGGTGCTTATCCTTCATTTTGATGTATTTTTGAAGAGAAGTATTGCAAACATAATATTTTACAAATCTAGGTGGGCATATTTATGTTTAACGTTAGACTAATTCAATTTGTGTGTTTTTCTAAACTTTTGTGATCAATATAATCCACTAAGCCTAATTTATGTAGTACTTGTACTTAGGATGTTTCCTTTACTATGGTTTCTAGTCAACATTTTAGGGTGTGAGTTGGAAGTCAGTTGTTCGATGAGATCTAGAAAGATCACTTGTTTCCCTCTATCAATGGTAATAGTGAGAGGAAGAAGGGATGAAGACTATAATGGTTGAGTTTTACAAACATATGTAGCTTCTATTGTCTAAGTCTAGGTTATTTGGTTTCATGTTGAAAATTTTTGGATCTCTAATCCATTTTTTTCTAATATGAGTCGGCTAATAGTGCCTCTTTGATATTCAAAATATGTAAAATTGTATAGTGAGAACAAGGAGATGTTTCTAGAAATTCTCTCTCCTCAATTGGGAAAAATTATGACATAAATATTGTTTGGATTAATAGAACCTCTAATCCATGATTTTATTTAATTTGTGAGTTATATTGTTATGCATGATTAATTTTCCATCTCTTTAAGTTATCTCTTTAATCCAGATGTGAGAGTTGGTCTGGTTAGGTTCCACTAACCTAGCTCCACAAGCCATTGTATATCATTTGTAGATTTATTTTTTGTGCATTGTTATTGAATAATTATTGTGCTTTTCATTTTAAACATGGTGTGTATTTGTTTATTAATCATTTGATCTCACACTGCTTTCATACCAAGGATTTTTATTCCATGTTTGCAATAGCATTGTGAATCTACAAGTTGGAACTTGAATCTTTATTTTCCTAGTAAAATGTGCAATCATTTCCCTTTTAATAGTTGCATAGGTTCTGGATATGTTATGTTTTTTCATGAGGGATTTGATTTCAACTTAAATATGTTCGATCTAGTTCTATTTTGATAGTTATTCATTGATTTGGGTGTTTTCTCTTGCAAAGTACCCTCTTTGTTTATGATCTCGAACTAAATGGGTTTTTGGGTTGATTACTTAATGTTTTAGATATTATATTAGGGAAATGATTGGTTCTTTTACATGATATCTCCATTTCTATTGGTTGTGATAACACATTATTTGTGACTTGAGCTACCTTGGTTAAGGTCGATTGTTTGTGGCATGCCTAATCTCGTTACATGAACTGTTGTGAATGAATAACTACTCTAAGTCTCAATGATTTGTTCATATCATTGATCTATGTTATATTGTTATTCTCTTGACCTGCAAGAAATTCCAAAATACAATAATTGCGAAGAAGTATAGCGCAAAACACATAATAAAATGAAAAAATAACAAGTATTTTATTATCTAGTAATAGATTCAATGTTCACTTTCCTCTTTGAGAGGGAAACCTCCAGTAGAGCAGAACTTGATGACAATAAGATGTATTTATATCTAAATGAAATACAAAACCCTAACTAGTAGTGGTCCCTTGCATAACACGAGTGTTGACGGTGCTGGAGCCACTAACATGTAAGGGCATCTCCCTGGTAGAAAGTCCCAATTAGACCTCAGACCGTTTGGTGTAGGAGTCCTAGTAGTGGGTCATACGATAATGCCTTGACCGCAATTTCGCATAGAGGCAAGTAAGATGTCTTTGTTGGTAGCAATGGTGTGACAATTGTAGCAAGCCAAGGAAGGTACATGAGAGGTTCTAACACACTGAGGGTGAGGTGAGTGTGCTCCTTGAAAACATGTAATAGTACGTAACTTGGAAGGGAACACACGAGCGAAGATGCATCACAAGATGGAAATCAAGTTAGCAAGAAATCCAAAGTGATGGTTAAACCAACAACACATTTTAGAAAGATTCATACATACTTATACAGAATAGTCCATACATGCATGCGTAAGCAAAAAAATACATATATAATTTATAGTAAACCAAATAACATAGAATATAATACAACATATGCATAAAATGTGTTGGCTCTGTTATACTAAGTATAAGTTCCAGTCATACAACACACCCATGTCCAACCACTAGCTCCAAAACTGGAATGTTACAGCCACAATTGCTTGCTCCTCCAAACAGATGTACTAGATATGCACAATGGAGAAGCCAAGGTTCGTTACAATATTGTCCAAGCTTTCTCTAAGATACTCCTATCGAATCTTGGCTGAACAAAATCCTTTACAATGAGTTATGAGGTTTTATTTATAGCAAAGGATGGGGTGACCCTTGACATTCCCCTTTTTGAAAGTTCATCTACGCTCATGACACTTCATC
>APFE031701504.1:273470-292347 GCA_000404065.3 Pinus taeda | reverse complement strand
TTTGGATGATGCAGACCTTGCAGGATTTTCAAATCGATTGTACTCCACCTATCTCCATCTTATGTGATAACACAAGTGCAATCAGCATTTCCAAGAATCCAGTCATGCATTCGAAGACAAAGCATATACCGATCAAATATCATTTTCTTCGGGAAAAAGTTCTTGAACAAAAGGTCAAGTTGGAGTATGTTCCTTCTAAGGAACAAGTTGCTGATATTCTCACCAAACCATTGCCCAGGGAGGCTTTTGAATACCTCAGGCACAAGCTGGGGGTTGTTGATGCATCATCATGTTGAATCTCTTTTGATGGTTGTCCGTACAGGTTCAGGGGGAGCATATAATGCATTGTTGGCATTATGGAGGATGTGCAGAAGGAGATCTTGGAAGTAGCTGCAATATGTCTCTATCTCTTTCATGGTGGATTATGGTTCTTCACTGCAGATCTGGTTCATATTCAGGGGGAGCATGTTCTTAGGGGGAGCATAACCCTTTGCCCTTGATGTCAAAGGGGGAGAATGAAGCTGCAGGTTTTGAGGTTGCCATCAAGTCCAAAGGGGGAGATTGTTGGCATTATGGTTCTGGTATGATTATATGTTTCAGAGGTTGTACTTGATGGCAACACCCATGGCATGGCTCTCATGTTGATGAAAAATAAAGAAGTACGCAGGAGAACAGTTCAGGAGGTGCGTACCCGCAGTTATACCGTGCAGGGACCGCGTCCAAATACACGGGTCACCCATTCATGGGGTGCGTACCCCAGTGCACACATTCCAAGGCAGTTAAGTGCCCACCCGTGGGGTTTCTCATGGTATTTAGCCAACAGTATTGGGTTATCATGGTTTTGGCCCGTGGTATTGTTTATTTTATTATTATTATTGAGCCCCATGATCCTTGATTTGAGGAAGAGCTTGCCTATATAAAGCAAAGGAGATCATTTGGCCTGAGTATCTTTTGTGTAATTGAATATCTTAAGATCTGATTTATTTGGGTTCTTGGTCTTAAAAAGATTGATCTAAAAGGAGAAAGTCATAAGCGAATCTGCGAAGGGCGATCTCTTGAGTGCGAGTTCAGATTTGAGCATCTGATTTTATTTCAGCCCTTGGTCGAGGTACGCAGAAGCGCCGAAGGCTCAGTGCGTGGGTACGCAGAGGCGCCAAAGGTTTATTGCATGGGTATGCAGGAGCGCTGAAGGTTCAGTGCGTGGGTGCGCAGGGGCAGCAAAGGTTCAGTGCGTGGGTACGCAGGGTGACTGTGGTTCAGGTGCGTGCTTTCTGCAGCAGCACGCGGCGCGCTTATTCTCTTGGGTGCGTACCTTCTGTGAAAGTACGCGGCGCGATAGTGCAATTGGGTGCGTACTGTACGCAGATCAGTGAAAGGAGAAGTGCGTGGGCACGCGGTTCAGCATAAGAGGCTCTGCGGGTATACGCAGTGAGACAGAGGGTAAAGTGCGTAGCGACGCAGGCCAGTAAAAGGAAAGCTGCGTATCTGATTTAAGATCTTCTGTTGGTTGAATTTTTCTGTTGATAAGATGTTCTGGTTTCTGTTCTGTTATTGTTGATCTGGTTACTACAGCTGTCTGTACTTACATGTACTTGATGATCATTTGATATTTATGGATCCAGTTTGAAAATTTATGAAAAGTGGTCCTTGAAAGAAAAGAAGTAGGGGGTTGTAGCTCCCTTCCAGGAGAGACTGGAAAACGAGAGAGAGTTGTAGCTCTCTGCAGGTTGCAGCCTGCGTACTGGTAAAGGACTGCACCAGTACAAGACCATTGTAAAAGGAGTTTCTAATTTGAAAGAAGATAGAGACATATTGCAGCAGGTGGTTTTCACCCACATTGGGTTTCCACCTTATATCTGGTGTTCTTTGATGTGACTGTCTGCTTTTCTTGTTCATGCTCATTATTTATGGTATTGGTATGAAAGAATAATTCAAAGTATAAATAAGGAAGATTTGGTAAAAGAATAAGATAATACTGATTCACCCCCCCCTCTCAGTATTATTTTCAACATATTTCCACTTGCTTTAGAATGATATGGCCCCGAGATAGAGGAATCAGAGGTTTCTGTCCTTGTTATAAGATTAACAACTTTTTGTGGCCCTATTTTCCTTGCATCCCTTTGAAAACCTGGTTGTTCTTTTTATGCCTTTGAGATATGTTCATGGATAAATGTCTTCCTTCCCAAATCTACACTCTTCCTTTCCGTTTTATGACTTGTTTTTCTTGTGACTAATTATAGTGGGGGGTGTTTTCAGTATTTCTATAATTCCTACAGTTACACATATGGACCCTATGTGTATTAATTCACACAGTAAGTATCTTAGTATTCGACAGTGGTGAGCCCGCCCAGTTATATTAGAGGGATGCACATGTTCTTACCTCTCATCTTACCGTCCAGTAACTGAAGAGATGAAGACACGCTTTAAGAAAACACAAAAATGCCACACCCTAAGTGGCCCAGTGATCACAACAATGAGCCCACCAAGGTATGTTACAATGATGCACATGTTCTTACCCCTTGTCTTACAGCCCAAATATTATGGACTAGCAACACTCTATCGTCAAACAAACAACTTGGTTGACCGTATTGTCAACTGCCATCCCTGGAAACGACGCCAAAATGTAGTGTTGTTTTGATCAATCATAATTGACAAAGACTGCAACCATTTAATTGTCAAGCCAAGGTAAGTCTTAGTGTTTCAATGGAGTTTGCACTATCTATGTCGATACACTACAACTGAGAATGAAAAT
The DNA here is from genome assembly GCA_000404065.3 of Pinus taeda. Lineage (NCBI taxonomy): Eukaryota > Viridiplantae > Streptophyta > Pinopsida > Pinales > Pinaceae > Pinus > Pinus taeda. Next base: position 289,595 of record APFE031701504.1, on the reverse strand, counting down.
AGAAAACATTAAAGAATGGCGTTGAATCAACTACATAAATTAAATTATTCATGCATAAATTAAAACACTCTACAGAAATGAAATCACACTCCATGATTACCAGAGAAAGGACGCACCACACACTGAACTAATAACTAAAGCAGCTAGTCAACTACCATACTGTGTAATGAAACTAGTGTAACAACATAACGTAATTCTGGAACTGAAGAAGATATATTCTACAATTTATACAACAACAAAAAGAAATCATACAAACAATAAAAGAAATAATAATGTACATCTACTTCTACCGCCACGGTCCATGCTAAAGAGGAGGGTTGTTCCTCCCTAATAGGGGTGCATGAATGGATACGATATTAGTTAAAGAATAAAATGAGAAACAGTACTATTATCACCATAGTGTCATTAATATTAAGAATAATTAAAAGTTACATGATCAAAATACAATGCTCTCTATGTTGTCCCTGTACATGAAAGATTAAGTTTCTCGTATAGTTATTACATACCCAAAATTAGGAATAGATCAGTCATGAGAATCTAATGATGCTCATGATGTTCAAAAAATAAAAATCATTATAACATGTTCCTAAATACAAATGCTATTCAAATACATTGGTTAAGATCAAAATTGTTTGGATCTGTTACTTTCTAAATAAACAAATTCTTAACTTCCAATAGTTGTTGCGTGGAATAGTACCCACGACTTTTCCAGCCACAGTGCAACAACATCTTGCAGTCAAATGATGGTTTGGGATGGAACAACAATCACTGGGTAGCAACATCCTTGTAATAGCATCCGAGGTGTAAAAATGGTTACCTTTAACAACACGTGGTGTAACAACAACACTTGTAACAACATATAGAGTGTAACATCAATCTGTAATAGCATATAGAGTGTAACAACAATCTTCTCCACCATGCTTTGAGACCCATCGACGCAGCTTGTTCAATCCATAACCTTGTTCTTGCAAACAACACCTGAAAAATAGGAGAGGACCTAAAAGACTTCTCCAATTCTTACCCCATTTAGCCACAAAAAGGAATATTGCATCATTATATTCAGCAAAAATGGAAAAATAACATCATGACGAAATAGGTTGTATATAATGAGAAAAAGGTTATTAGCATCTGAAGTTTCGTTGGCCTGGAGGGAAAGACGATCAAAACTAGCGAAAGAAAGTGTAGGAAATAGGTATAAAAACCACACCCAACACCATTGAATACCAAGAATATTCTAGTCACTGAATATTAAAGATGATGTGCCAATCACCAAAATACCAACAAAGTATTGAATGAAATTATTACATTCACTAAATCACCAAATGCCAAGTACCAAGTCTGATCCAATACTTTGAGAAGAAACAAGTTCATCAAAATTCCTTCAACTAGATATCAAATCCCAAGTCACACTCTAATCAATCATAAAAAATATCAATAAGACACCATCGACATAGAACAAAACATAATAATTGCATTTGTCACTTCATAGCATCATCATGGCACTATGACCTTCTCTCAACAAGAAATATTCAAATTTTCCCAACATCAAAAACCTCTATTTCATAAGAGCACAACATTACGATCATACAATGCATATGCGAAACCAAGCCATAGCCAAAGATCATACAACGAGATATGAAATAAGGGAAGTTGCTAGCTCAATATTGTCCTTAAATAGAATCTCCATAGCTCAAAGCATCAAAAATATAGTAAGGTTCACTAAATTTTCAACCAAAATAGATCTATGTTCTTTGCATAAGAAGTATCAACAACAACATATACCAATAAGAGTTTCTCAACACATCAAGTAGGCCCAACTATCATATGAGATAGCACTGAAATATCTAAGTTAGCAAGCCAAGCCCTTGTAGTCATTATCAATTAAGATTAAATATCAAATCATGAAGAGAACGAGCAACAACAAATATGGATCTTTGTCAATCTCTATCACAGTCACCAATATGCCTTAACACATCAAACAGATCTTTTCCCAAATAAGTCATCAAGTTTTAGACACATGTCAATCATGCCATTATTTAGATTGAATTAATACATGTCACTAATCTAGTAAGATGAAAATACTTCTATCATTGTTCATCAAGAAACTCATCAAATTACAACATCATGCAAAAGGAGAAGCATTGAACTATTGTAACAATCTCACTATCAACAAATTATTATGTCAAATGCACAATGTCATGTCGATCATAACTTATACATGAACTCTTCACATAACATTCCTCTAATGTAAATACTATAAGCGCCAGTAGGAAATTTATATAGGCATCTCTAAATAATAAGTAATGCCAATATCTGCATCCTCTAGGAAAAGGTCAAATCTCTATTAACATAGGAATAGATACATTTTGTAATGCAATTTAAGAGCAATATCGCATGACCTCTATAATCATATCATGTATTTGCACACATATTATTGAATTATGAAGTCTCTGCATATTACAAACAAAGAATCACAAAAATGTATTCAAGTGAAGTAGACAAATAGCAACACCATATCCCTAAAGTTTTCTTTGCAAAAATATCCCTGCATATATACTTAAGTTGATCAAGAAATGTCACAAAAGGAGACTCTATCACATCAAGATCTACCAACAAGGAATTGTTGGGCTGTCTTAGAGGGGGGGCGGAGCCCCCCCCTTGTTGCGCCGATTGCCCAGTGGGGGGGTCACGGGGGGGGGGCAGCCCCCCTGTCCCGGGGGGTTTGGGGGGGGGGGGTAGCCCCCCTCTACGGGGTCTGGGGCAGCACCTCGGGAAATTTTTTTTTGGACCCTATATTAGGTTGGGCGAACCTACCTATGTTTTTTCGGTCCATGGTATTATATGCTTCGACATGTATAAATATGTATTGTAACATTGAAAGGAATATAATGAAAAATCAAGATGGTAGTCCCAGTTTTGGGATCCAGTGGGAAATCTCTGTGTATATGTGTTTTATGTGTTATGCTCTCACTTTTTTATTTTTCCTGTGATTTAGAATTTGTATGCAGGTAATTTCTATATGGGGTTAAAACCTACATTTGGTATCAGAGCTGTTTTGGCTTCAAGGGGATGTCTTTGTTGCTGAGGGGTTTCGCTTGGGCCTGTGGTAGACCCTGTTCAGTGGGAGATCTGTGAGATCAATTCTGGTGGTGAATGATGATGGCAAGCAGTGGAAAGATAGAGATTGAGAAGTTCAATGGTAAGAGTTTTGAGTTGTGGAAACTCAAGATGGAGGATCTGTTGGTGGATAACGATCAGTGCATCGCGGTAGATCTAGGTACTAAACCAACGGGGGTGACCGATGAAGAATAGAAGAAGTTGGATCGGAAGGCAAAGAGCACAATACGATTTTGTGTCTCAGATTCAGTATTGCTGAATGTATTAGGGGAAGCTAGGATGAAGGCTCTGTGGGACAAGTTAGGGACTTTGTACCAATCTAAGTCTCTGGTGAATAAACTATTCCTGTGGAAAATGCTGTATAACTTCAGGATGAAAGATGGAGACTTAGTGATAGAGCATCTAAATGCGTTTAATACTGTGTTAAGTCAGTTATCATCTGTTGATATTAAAATTTCAGATGAAGATAAGTGCATCAGTCTGTTGTGTTCTCTACCAGATTCGTGGGATAGTCTGGTTATTGCAATAGGTAGCAATGCAACCTACTTTGTAGTTTGATGAATAGTCTCAGCCTTGCTGACGAGAGGAGATGAGCGGAAAAATATGGACAACCAGAATGGTGATGCCTTGTCTGTACGAGGACGGTCTCAAAACAGAAACAAAAATAAGTCATTGAGTGGGAGATCTAAATCTAGAGGGAGATCTAAATCTCCAGGAAAGCCTATAAAGGTGGTGTGCTGGACATGCGAAAAGGAAGGGCACTTTAGAAGGGATTGTAAATCTAAAGCTCCTGATAAAGGAAAGGGATCTGATGATGATCCTTCTGGAGAGGCAAAAACCACCTCAGATGAAGGTGGGGATTTGTACTTGGCTTCTTCAAGTACACATGTAGATCATGAGGCATGGTTAATTGACTTAGGTGCATCCATTCACTTCACTCCCCATAGAGAGTGGTTCTGCAAGTATGAGAAATATGATGGTGGTGATGTCTTCTTAGGAGATGATAGGATGTCTAGAATCATTGGTCATGGAAAAGTAAAGTTGAAGTTGCGAGGTGGAAGGGTTAGAACCCTTCCAGGTGTTTTGCATATTCCTGCATTGGCCAGAAATCTGATTTCTGTAAGCAAGCTGGATGATGCAGGCATAAAGACAGTGTTCGAGAAGGATACGTGCAAGATGGTTCAAGGAGCACTGGTATTGATGCAAGGAGTTTGGATTGGAACTCTATACAAGCTGCAAGGTAGCACTGTTGTTGACAGGTGCAATAGTTCTATGGTTCCTGAAAATGGAGCAGAAAATCTAGTGGTCTCTGGAGAGAAGACCATGCTGTGGCATCAAAGGCTTGGACATATTGGAGACAAGGGCCTTCGAATACTTCACGATAAAGGTATGGTAGAAGGTATGAGTAATAACTCTCTGGATTTTGATTTCTTTGAAAATTTTGTATATGGGAAGTAAAATCGAGTGAGTTTCCCCTCTGGTGGTAAGAGGACGAAACATATATTAGAGCTTGTGCACAGTGATGTGTTTGGACCTATGAAGGTTCCATCACTGGGTAATTCTGTGTACTATGTATCATTTCTAGATGACTTCTCAAGGAATACATGGATATATTTCCTTAAGAAGAAATCTGAAGTCTTTGATAGGTTTAAAGAATTTAAGGCTCTGGTGGAAAATCAGACAGAGAAGAAGATAAAGGTGCTGAGGATAGATAATGGTGGAGAATTCTGCAGCAAGGAATTTGAAGAATTCTATAACAAGTGTGGTATAGCACGACATAAGACTACTCCATATACACCTTAACAAAATGGAGTCACAGAAAGAATGAACAAGACATTGATGGAAAGGGCAAGAAGCATGCTCAGTGGTGTCGGGTTAGGATAGGAATTCTGGGCAGAGGCAGTAGATACTGCATGTTACCTGGTCAACAGGTCACCTTCATCAGCGTTGGAGGATAAGACTCCATAAGAAGTATGGACTGGTAAGAAACCCTCTCTAGCACATCTGAGGGTATTTGGATGTGATGCATATGTACATGTTCCAAAGGAGAAACGAACCAAGTTGGATAGTAAATCTGAAAAGTGCATCTTTATTGGGTATAAGTATGTTTTAAAGGGTTATAAGCTTTGGAACCTAGTCACATGGAAGGTTGTGTACAGTTGAGATGTGGTGTTCAAAGAGGTGAAAGATGTTATTAAACATGAAGTCCAACCAAAGGAACCTGTGAAGATAGAGTCTGAACTAAAGGAGGAAGAATCAGACTCTGTAGTAGAGGAGGAATTAGAAGATGAAGAGCCACAAACTCCAGCTGTGAGGAGATCAATTCGAGAAAGAAGGAAACCAGAAAGGTATAGTCCATTTTCTTTCCGTTCAAATTTTGCTTTGTCTGTTACTGATGATGATCCCATAACTATGAAGGAAGAAGTGGATTCAGAGGATGGAAAACTTTGGAAAGAGGCCATGGTTGATGAAATGGCATCTTTGCACAAAAATAGGCTTGGGATCTGGTGGAGTTGCCGGCTGGAAGGAAACCCATTGGCAGCAAATGGGTGTTCAAGAAGAAGACAAATGCAGAAGGGAAGGTGGAGAAATACAAAGCTCCGTTGGTAGCAAAAGGTTATTCCCAGGTGCCGGGAATTGATTTTGGTGATATTTTTTCTCCTGTTGCCAAGGTAACTTCTATTAGATTACTTTTATCTGTTGCTGCTGCTTTTGATTTTGAGGTAGAACAGATGGATGTGAAGACAACATTTCTTCACGGGGATTTGGAAGAGGAATCTACATGAAGCAACTTGAAGGCTTTGCGGTGAAGGTTAAGAAAGAACTAGTATGCAAGTTAAAGAAGTCTCTGTATGGGTTAAAATAGTCACCAAGGATGTGGTATCAGAAATTTGATATCTTTATACGGGGACTTGGCTTCACTAGAAGCAAAGAAGATCACTATGTGTATTTTAAATTAATTGGTGATCGTGTTATTTATCTGGTCTTGTATGTGGATGATATGTTGCTGGTTGGAAATGCCAAAGAAATTATCCAGGATTTGAAGACCCAATTGTCGTCCAAATTCGACATAAAAGATATCGGTGTTGCAAACTATATTTTGGACATAAAAATTAAAAGAGATCAAGCAAAGAGGAAGCTCTGGTTAAACCAGAGGAAGTATGTCGAGACAATACTGCAGATGTTTAATATGCAAGATAGTAAACTGGTGAAGGTTCCTATTCTTGTAGGTGTGAGGTTATCTGCTGAACAATGTCCCAAGACACAAGAAGAGGAAGAGGACATGTCCCGTGTTCCATATGCAAGTGCAGTCGGTAGCTTGATGTATGCCATGGTCTGTACTAGACCAGACATTGCACATGCAGTGGGCGTATTGAGCAGGTTTATGTCAAAACCAGGGAAGGAGCACTAGGCAACAATGAAGCGGGTTTTCAGGTTTTGTGTGGCACTAGTGATTATGGTATTGGCTACAAAGGAAGACAAGATTAGACAGAGTGTTGGATATTCATGGCTTTGTTGATGCAGACTGGGCTGGAGATTTGGATTAGAGAAGATCTACAAGTGGGTATGTGTTTAACCTATTTGGAGGTGCAGTCAGTTGGATGAGTAAGAAACAATCTATAGTGGCACTATCAACTATAGAGACAGAATACATGGCAGCCACTCATGCAAGCATGGAAGCAGTTTGGTTGCAGAGATTGTGTTTAAGTATGGGGTTAGTACAGGGAGCTATAAGGATAGACTGTGACAGCCAAAGTGTAATTTTCTTGGAAAAGAACCCTACTTATCATTCAAAGACAAAGCACATTTATGTTCACTATCACGTTGTGAGGGATATGATAGAAGACAAAAAGGTATTGCTGGTCAAGGTGGACACTTTGAAGAATACTGTAGATGCATTGAAAAAATCTGTGAGCTCTGAGAAGTTCTCTTGGTGTAGAGAAATAATAGGCGTTTCAGGGCTGAAAAAATGACTAAGCTCTCCTATGCCCCCCTAGTGGAAAGAAAACAACAAGTGGGAGATTGTTGGGATGTGTTATATTCTTTCCATGACTACCCTACGTAGTGAACTGGGGGGTTAGAGGGGGGGCAGAGCCCCCGCCTTCGTTGCGCCGATTGCGTAGTGGGGGGGTCACATGGGGGATGGCAGCCCCCCCTGTCTGGGGGTTTAGGGGGGCAGGTAGCCCCCCTCTACAGGGTCTGGGGCAACGCCCCGGGAAATTTTTTTTTGGACCTTATATTAGGTTGGGCAAACCTACCTATGGTTTTTTGGTCCATGGTATTGTATTCTTCGGCATGTATAAATATTTATTGTAAGATTGAAAGGAATATAACGAAAAATCAAGCTGGTAGTTCCGGTTTTGGGATCTAGTGGGAAATCTCTGTGTATATGTGTTTTATGTGTTATTCTCTCGCATTTTTATTTTTCCTTTGATTAGAATTTGTATGTAGGTAATTTATGTACGGGGTTAAAACCTACAAGAATACAGAAAAAAAAAAAAAAAAAAAAAAAAAAAAAAAAAAAAAAAAAAAAAAAAAAAAAAAAAAAACTATGATTATGCATACAAATCCTTGCATACAACATGTAAATTTCTACTGACATTGTATGAAATCAAACATTAACTCATTATTTCCATAGTGTAAAGACATCATCAACATCAACATAGCAATGGATACACTCTGGATAGGTGAAGATAGATGTAAAAATTGCATAAATATGCTCCATATTCTTCTATAACACTTGCATCAAATGGATTAGAGCATATAAAATTTCAATAGCTCTACAGATATACCATCTTCATCACATAAGTCTCTACTACTATGATCTAGATCTTTTCCTATGCCCTCATGCACTCTTGGTTAGAGAAAATACATACAGATTCCTTAAAAAGTGCATACCAAATGGATTAGATTGATCCTCCTTATATAGAAAATCAAGCTCCAAATTCCTTAGGTCATTACCAAGGTATGTCTAATACTAGAGGTAGAAATTGACAATGGAATTTTGGTCTTTTCGGAGAAGTACCTTGGGAAAATACCATGGTTTTTCCTTTAGTTTTTATTTTTTGTACTTACAGATAGTAACACACATGTTTCCTTCAAGAAGTGCATTAATGTTAGGGGTAACATAGGTCTATTAAAGTCAACCTGAGTTTTAATGCTCCCTATGCATTGGTAACCTGCGTTACCTTGTTTCAACCCCAAAAAATAGCTAAAAGACATTGTCAAACCTTCCTCAAACTTGGTCAAACTTCTTCCCTTATTTTCCTAGCACTTGGGGGACCTATTAAGATTTAATAGAGATTCAATAAAACCTCACAAAAATCAATAAGTCCTCTCCAATAATCCACCTATGTCTCATTATTTTTCTTCACCTTCAAGCAACTCTAATCTTGCTACAACCTTTTGTAATTGATCTTGACCTTATTTAAACTTGTACAACTTGTATGAAATAATCAAAACACCTTTGTAATGAATATAATATTTGAAATAAATTTCTAATCATGAGGAATCATCCTCCAATAACAACATACACAAATTCTTCATTCTTATTGAAACTGACAAAATCATAATGGCATGATGTGGCTATGTGACAAAAACATGAAATAATGGACAAGTTGACGTCCAAGTTGACATCAAGCATAGGTTGTCATTGAGTGAAATATAAGAACCATAATTCCGACAGTTAAAAGTTCCAAAAACATTAATATGAGTAGTGATAATTATCAAGAAATAAATGAATCAACAAAACAAAGAACTATTAAAGGAAGGGATTGCCAATCAATGACATAATATTATACGAAGAATGGAGCAAGTCTCATATTTGAGGAAAATTTTAAACAACAAGGTACAAAAAAGTACAAACAAACATAAACATCAAATTCAAAGAAAAGATGATCGACCAAAGAGATTTGGGCAACAATTTTGTAAACATGCTTACTCGACCAAGAAAGATGAAGAAAAAACTAGAAGTTGGATCAACTAGAAAGACATATCCAAATTGACTAGAATAAGTGAAGGAATAAAAAGGAATGTATCTGGTTACATCATTGGACTAACAATATAAATGAAGTCAAGAACAAAGAACATTCAAATGAAACTTACTTGACTAAATAAAAAGGAAAAAAATAAAAAATTAGAAGTCAAAGCACTTGGGTGGATATGTCCAATTAGCACATGCGAAAAAACGAAAAGGTCACATCCTAGTTAGAACCAAGTGATCCATCACTTGGTATTATAATAAAATCTCCTGAAAAAGTTTGAAAAGAAAGGTAGCCATGTGTGTATCACATGAATTAAACAATATGGAAAAAATCAATTGATCACATAACAAGGTGTTTGAGGAAGTCGGTTGCAGATGAAAATTATGATGCATTTAATTCGATTCCTATAAACTTGAGAAATATGCCAAACTTTGCCACCATTTTTTCTAAAGTTTCCCCAAATACATACTTTGATATTAAGGAAATTCTAGACATGCTTGGTCCTTTTATCTCTTATTCTCAATTTCTTGATTGTTTGACGACTAAATAATTTTAGAAGGATTTTGAAATGTCTAGGAAGTGATTTCACTATGAGGATGAAGAAATTACACTGGAGATAAGAAAAAAAGCCATATTTGATCCATGGTCTGCAAAAAAATTGGAACTCTAAATCTATAATATCAAGCAAGCAAAGATGGATGAACACCCATGGGAGAAGCACAATTAATATTTGAGGAATTGGGGTAAACTAGACAACAAATTGATTCTACAGATTGAGGTATTGAACATAGCTAGCAATTGACATATTCTAAATGCTCCTTTTGTTGTAGACATGCATGGACTTAAGGTAGAAGCTACTAAATTCCTTTCCATTTTATTTCACAATGGCTTTCTTTAGCTTGAAAAGCCAGTTCCAACTACATTGACAATTATATATTATATCACGAGACTCACCTATAAAGGTGATAAAATCCCGAAGGCAGCTGATACCACCTCTTGGATTCAAAAATTTATAGGAGGGACAACCACCAAAAACTTAAAGGGTTTGATAATTGGCCAAGTTCATAATATAGTGGTCAGATGGGCATCCTTCATTGTCTCATTATGTCTCACTCTTGCCGGGAGATCCTCTAATGTTAAACTCGATATGTTGGAAGAAATTGGAAAAATGAGTAATATGGGAAAAGTCTATAATTGATTAGAGAAAGTCGCCGATATGGTCAAAATAAACTATTACAAATGTCAATAATATGGTAATCTAGTTTGCTTCCCCTACTTATTGTTTTGGCTAGCCACAAAGAAACATTTACCAATTAGGGAGACAACATTCACTAGGAGGTCATTACACTTAATGCATAATTTCCCTATATTTTCTCATGGTTGGTCAGGGAAAATAGAGTTGGTTAGTCCCTGAAAAATATTTAGAAAATGGTCATTGAACATAAAATCATTGTCCAATAGATGGAGTCTATCTCAACACATCTGATGAATTCTACCTCCTTCATTGCACATTCAATTGTACCTTGACATAAAAAAAGTCTGGTATGTCGACTCTTCCGATGTAGACCCTTAAGGGATTTGGTATCAACCTACAATTGACCAAATATTTAAATCTTTAAGTCGATCGACTAACAAAATTTTTCCAATTCCACCATAGGCTCGAGAAGAGCTAGGGGATATACTTGTACCCATTTCAGATGTTGAAAATGAAGAAGAAAGGGAATACAAATTTTACACAAGGGCATTTAAATTTGATCTCTCAGTATTGTTCACATAGTTTTTTGGACATTGGATAAACCAACGCTCCCTGGTTTTTCACGATATGTGCTTAATTGCCTCTCATGGATCTTTTAAATCTGGAAATGCATCTGCTAACACCTGTGGGTTATGGTGTAACAACAATCATGATTCCAACAAGTGGTATCAGATGCAAAGGTCTTGAGCTCAAATCACACATGGCTTGTGCTGGGGGGGATATTGTTGGACATTGGATAAACTAGTGATCCCCATGTGTTTCACAATATGTTCTTAACCGCCTCTCGTGGATCAATTAACTCTAGTGATGCTCCTGTTTACTAACACCTATGGATTTTGGTGTAACAACAATTTTGATTTCAACAAAGTCTCCTAAAAAAACTGTAATAAAAGACTCATGGAGTTTGACACTAACTTGGACATCAATATCTTTTATCAATTGGCAAGAAATTTCGACTGGTATTAGACTAGAAGACGCATGACAACAACAAGATATAGATTCAATTTCCAAAGAAGTTTTTTATCGCACCCAAGAAAAGAGTAAATCAACAGATAATCCTAGGAAATCGTAGCAATTCCTAGCATCGTCTATTGGACCAGACATCTTTCAGTCCTTTGGACATGCTAAAGATGTATGTAATGAAACTATAAAATAGAAAATGATGGCAGAGTAGTGAACGCAAGAGAATCAATAGTTAACTCTAGTCAAAACCAATAGATAAAACAAAAGATTAACATAAACACAAGACCAAGGACAGTTGAGTGAACTCATCAAGAAAAAATAACAAGTTATGGACACCAACTTGACTTTGAATTCACCTTTTGTGACTTCGAGAACAATTGAAGAAGAAAAGGATGGTCAAGATAAAACACTATCCAAGTAAACTGAAAAATAGGAAGTCTTGTGTGAGCATACTAGGTCAGATGACGTATTAAAGGAAATGTAGAAGAAAACCAATTTAGAAATAGAGGTTACTTCAACTTCCCTGACAAGTGACCGACATGTTCCTCCTATACAACCAAATACACTTGACACTTCGGTTCCATAAATAAAGAAAGAACTGACTAATACACCTAGTAACACATCCTTCCTAAAGCATGCTTCTCACAAACAAATGTTTGAAACCTTGGAAATTTTTAATAGATAAAATAAGAAATATTAAAAGGAAGTAAGTCGAACAATAAGAAGCTTCAAGAGAGGCAACAATAAGAAATGGAGATCTGGTTGGAATGTTAGAACCAACAAATTGAAAAAATGAATATGAACATTCCAACTAGATTTGATGATCCACTTGTTGCAATTTAGCAATTAGTACATCAATTGGTCGACCACAATAAGAAATTGAATGCTCAAGTAAATGAATTGCAATACAGGGTGAATGTTCAAGGAAATCAAGAATGATTCATTATAATAAAGAAGGCTTATTAAGATTTTTTCCAAGAAAAGTAAGAGCTATAACATACATTAGATGATGGAGCTAGACTTAGCATAGTTCTTATTAATTGGATGACATATTTAGCATCTACATGCAATCACATAAGAACTCAAGAAATGATAATCCAAGAATAGTTCTCTTCATAAGTGATCCTCGAGCAAAGTCTGCTCAAGACAATTAGGTTACATAGAAGAGAATGTTTCACGCTTAGTTATAGTAGGAGAGGAGATAATGGTTTAGAGAAGGAATGAAAGCATAGATTGGAGCCGCCAATGTTGTCAAATATTTGCAGGGGATTCTTAACCAAGTGCATCGATTGGAAGACTATTTTCCAGTTAATCAACAATTATCAAAGCACATATCACTATCCATCAAGGTACAATATTTGGAAGATTTAAAAGCATTGGAAGCCTAGGCAAATCTAGTTCTATGAGAATGGTCTATATTTGATTGACATCTTCAAGTTCCTACACCAATCATTTCTCAAACATCATTCCGTACAACTTCAATGCCAACACCTACAGTAGCACAATATTCTCCATTGTCTCTGCCACAACCTAAATTTAGTTTCTTTCAGACACATTTCCCAAGATGTGGTATGACTTTTAAATAAAAATCCAACTCTCGGGAAACTAAAATTGAAGGTTCAAATTGGTCACACAGGGAAAGGAAGAGAAGAAGAATTCACATTTTAAATCCCTCAGATCTATTTCAGGAAACATTTATAGACGAAGCAACTAAATTTTTCGATCATATATCAACCCATCAAAAAGAAATTCTATTTCTTTCTAAGCATTTATTTTCTTTTCTTTATAGTGTTTTAAATTTTGTACAAATTTTGTAACACTCCAAATCTCCCCTTCTTCAGGATGAAGAAGGTATTGAGGGTGGGGGAGATGTTAAAGGAGCTAGTCAAGTTAGTCGAATATCGTAGTCGAGTCAGAAATCCATATAGTAAAGTGAGTCAACTCTCTAATCAAGTAGATGATCTAAGTAAGATAATATGAGTTAGTTATGATAGTTAAATTGTTGCAATTGTCTTGTCTAGTAATATATATGACAATGAATGTGTTATTACTCTAAAATTTCCTTAGGGTTGTCATGAAAGAAATAATAGAGGTAACCACAAACCCACTTTTGAGATCAGGATCTAGCCTTCCTAATACTCAGAGAGGGCTCTCTCTTAATGATTTAACTTTGTTGGATAAATTGATCTTAGGGTATTTATTTAAGCTTGGTTGGTTTTTGATTTTATTTGGTGGTAGAATCATTGATTCAGATGGATAGATAAGTGTCTTTTTAGCATTGGTCCATGGAGTCCAAATGTCAAGAAAATAGGACTGAATCAAGTTCTAAAGATGGTGTTCATAGGTAAGGTAGTTGAGTAAATTTAGATCTTTTAGGCTAGATGGTGAAGTGGTTTTTCAATTGGGGTTAAGGAGAAATGAAGGATTCCTCAAATCAAATAATGAGAGAAATGAAATAGGTCAATCGAAAGTAGGGAACAATTAACAATTTCCTACTCTCAATATCAAAAGAAAACATTAAAATGAATAATTATTCAAGACAGAGTGTACTTAACCAAATTCTGAAGTAAAATTCCAGTTATTTGATTCAAATTGGAAAAAACATGTATGTTTGTGAAATAATTAATAAAATAGCAGTTTAACAAATTAAAGATACTTCACTGAAGTGGCCCAACACATGAATCCTGTAAAGCAATGCCTTTATTACTCAGTCCAGTCTGCTGACTTGAAAATTTTTACAATAAACCCTCAAGTTTTCAGATCAATGTAACTATAGAAATGTTCAGAAATCGACCTTCTATACTTCAAATTATGAACTATTTATACAAAAAACGATTACAAAATATCCTAAACTATTTTAGGAATTATTCAACGAAAATAAATATCTTCATGCAAGAAGATAAATACACCTAGGAAACTTAAAGGCTAGTTGTCCCTTCTTTTACTGGTTTTGTTGTTTGGTGCTTTGATCTTTTGCTTGTTTCTCTCTTTTATTGTTTCTCTATGTTGGCTATCCTTTTACTCTGCTTTTGATTGATATTCTTTCATTTTTAAACTTTGTTTTTCATCTGATACTCTTTGACTTAGACGATCTATTAGTATATGTTGTTTTTCCTTGGTTACCCTTAATTGTTCTTTTTTACCTTTCGTCTTCATAGTAGATCATTTAACTTTTCCCAAGACTCTACATCTGGTAATTTAATATTCACCATTCTTCTGTAGACTTCATCAGTCTCTCTGTATTTTGCAAAGGTGGTCTTGTTTACAAAAATATGTTCTACCTCATGTTGGAGTTAAAAGTTCTTAAAAGTATGGTAAAGGACCTTTCCTATAGGCATCCCTTTCATGGAGGAGCTGTTGGCTTGTTCCTTTACCACTTCTCTGATTCTCTTATCATGGTCTTCATGTGGCATCAACCTGTCATTAATCACTAGTGGATTAGGTATAACTTTCTGCCTCAAAGTATCAAATTCGACCATGAACCTAGCTATTTCCTGCTCCATTGTATGGAATTTATCCTCAAGTTGTGTCATTAGGTTCCTCTTGGTGATTACCTTGTTCACGTGTAGTATGGTCCTAGTTCTGTCAGCTATTCCAAGCTCCTGCAATTCATACATATTCTTTGAGTTAAGGAACTAGATTATTCTTGAGGCTTCTTCTGGCATATTTCCATGTTCGGATCTAACCCTTTGAATTGCCTCACCAACCTCTTTAACCAAGTCATTTTGTTCAAATATCACCTGTATAGATGGCTAAATATCATTGACTGAGTCAATGATATTGTTGGGTCCCTATAATACTAGTGATTACCCCATTACTATTGTAGTTGTACCCCTTATTAATATTGTTGTGCCCCTATTGCCCCCATATTGTTATTACTGTGCCCCATAGAATCCCTCTATTGTTATTTTTGTGGATTTATATTATTATTGTTAGGTCGGCTGGGGTTATATTGTGAACTCCTTAGACTCCTATACAAAGAAAGGAAGGTTTTGTCATTTGAATCATCCAAGAAATTTGTTCATTTATGTAATGTAAAGGAGGTTTCCCCCTCGAAGAGGCTGAATTCTAAGGCGTTGATCTATCTTTTCTATCTTTTTCTTGAGCTGGTTACATAACATTTGGTATCGGAGCTTTGGATTCTAGGGTGTCACTGCTCCAAACAGGTCATTGTGGCATTTTCGCTATAACTTTTTTCTGTGACGTTTCAGAAGTTGAAAAAAAACCCATTTGAGAAGACATCGCGGTAATTCTCGGGTCTGAATTTTAGAGTGTTTTGTGATATATTTGCGGAGATATGATCTGAGGAAGTTGATCTTTTTGTAGAGTCCCGAATTACATTCCAAACAGGTGACCTGGGGAAAATCGTCATAACTATTTCTCTGAGCATTGGATTAAAATTTCGTTAGTAGGTACAAAAAGTGGATAGATTATACTTTCATTGATATATTTTTCAGAGCTAAAGGTTGAAACAGTGACTCGTGGCACGTCGTACAAGTTCGCTCTACTGAACTAGTATATAATCAGGTCATTGTGGGAGATTTCACATAACTCTTCCTTGGAGAATTCAATTTGGATCAGATTGGTGGCATTGGAAAGAGGATGCAGAGGGCTACCACAGGTCGCAATTTCAGAACTGGATGATTTGAATGTATAGAGATACATCAGAGGCAATATCGAGCTCCTACAAAATAAAAAAAACGGTGTGTAGATTCTTTTAAATTTTTGCTTAAGATTGGTTTGAAATTTATTTTGAAGGAATTCAAAGGGCATAGTAGAGCATTATTATTAGTAATTGATGCCTCG
>APFE031701504.1:217079-267805 GCA_000404065.3 Pinus taeda | reverse complement strand
TAAATATTGTGCCCCTATTGCCCCATATTGTTATTACTGTGCCCCATAGAATCCCTCTATTGTATTTTTGTGGCTTTATATTATTATTGTTAGGTCGGCTGGGTTATATTGTGACTCCTTAGACTCCTATACATAGAAAGGAGGTTTTGTCATTTGAATCATCCAAGAATTGTTCATTTATGTAATGTAAAGTAGGTTGCCCCCTTGAAGAGGCTGAATTCTAAGGCGTTGATCTATCTTTTCTATCTTTTTCTTGAGCTGGTTACATAACAGATATTGGCCCATAAAAGTTGTTTTGCTTGGGTTAGTGGCTCTTTCAGTCTTAATTATTTCTCCAGCTTCTGTATCTTTTCATTCAACTTGTTTGTCTTATCAACTTCATTCTTATGCATGATTTGAGAAAATTTATTCTCATCCTCTAAAATTTTCATTTCTTCCTTAAGTCTACTTATTTCAGTGGTTTGGATGGACATATCCTCCATGGCTTTAACCAGTTTATTTTCTTCATCACGAGGATGAGTTGTTGTTGTTGAACCTGCTGCTATTGTAGTCACTGATGCAGTTGGAAGTGTTGTAGCTAGTGGTGCTGCTGGAGCCAATGAAGTTTCCAAAGTAGAAGGAACTATTGTAGTGACCGTAGGAATAGCAGTGGCAGTAACTATTTCAATGTTGCTCTGTTTCTCATATATTAACGTGTCCATTTCATTTTCCATTTATTTCAATTGAGCATTTAGCCGGAGAATGAGGTCCATCATCTCATCTTTCTCGCTTTGGCTCTCTAGAACCTCCTTGGCCTGTGGATGTTCAGAAGGAGGCAATTTTAGTTGTTTCTTCAAAGAAGCAATGTCTTCATTTTTCTTCTCTATGAGCTTTTTTGCAGCCTTGATGTCATTTGGATTATATCCAAGCTCAATAACCAAGTATTCTAGCGACTTGATTTTGTTATCCTTTTCCTATGAGGATGCTTTCTCTAGCTTAAACTATGTTGTGATATTGTCTAGAGAATTCTAAAGTTTTTGTACACTCATGGCCTTGTTGGTCATCATTGAATATATCATTTCTCCTGCCTACTTATGAAATTCAATTTGATTAATAGGGTGAACATCCCTGGCCAGAACTTCAAATTATGTCTTCCTATTGTCTGCTGATGATTTAGGCTACTAGATTGTAGGCTGCAAAAAGGTCATTTGCATTTTACTAGTTTTAATGTCAAAAGCTGACATTAACCTATTCTGATTGCTAGCAGGATGTTTGAAATACTGGGCATATGTTTCAGCTTTGAAGGCCTCATTTGTTAATTTGATCTCTTTGTACTTCTCCTTTATGTGTTTTTTCTTATCCACTACTTTGTTTGATGATGAGACCTTAATGCTAAACTGTTTCTAAATAATCTAAGTATTAGAGGTGGAAGGTTGATGAGTTTCCTCTAAAACTAATGGAGCTATATTTTCTCTGACCGCTGTATCTCTATCAATGATTTGAGGTGTCTCAACTATCCCAACTATCTCTTCTTATTTTTCTTTCTCATTTATAGGATTTAGCTTGGGCTTCTACTTGTACATAATTTCAAATCTATCATGTCTTGTATCTATGCTTGAGTAAGGACCTTCTTCCTTGGTCCCTTTTGTACTTTTGTCTTGTAGGGTTGGAGTATGTAGAATGGAACTAGTATCTATCTATTTCTCCATATCTATCAAGCTATTTTCCAACCACTATGACTGGTTGGCATATTTTTCAATGTCTACCCTGGACTCATGCATAAAAGGGCTCAATTTGAATTTGAGTCTTAGTTTGTTTATGACTCCTAAAGGGTCATACTACCATTTAAAACTGCTATTGAACTTCATTTCCTATAAGCAATTCTATGCTTCTTCTCCAGCCTCCCTATTATTACAGATAAAATGACCAAGATCGTTTTTTTATCTTGAATTGTGTTTATTTCCTAGCTGATAATAAATTCACATCATCTGAGTTTATAATCCGCCTGATATATTCTAATGTAAATATCCTCATTGGAAGATATTTGGGTAGCTTATAGGGAGTGAGTTGGCATCCATATATTCTAATTTCAGTGTGATCCTGGTATAGATACCAGTCTCCTATTCTACTATTTTTAGACAACTGTAAAACTCTCTTTATCTCATCACTGATCCTGGGTTGATTGCTACTGCTTAGCATATTGACAACTAGATGAACAAAGGAATCAATGGACTCCTTGTAGCTGAAAATAGTGGAATAATTTTGGATTAAGGGTCCAAAAGATGATTGATCTAGGATGGCCCGTAGTGTCTAGCTTTTGGATGTTGACTAGAAACTTGTTGGACTAGAAATACAGGAACATGTGGAACAATACTGAAGAGTATTTGAATACTCTTTGACTTGGTAGTCTGGTCAATTGATCATGGATTTTGTCTACCAAGAACTCAGCAAAAGTGAATACTATTCTTGGAGGCTTGCTTGGGCAAAAAATAGAGAGGAAAGCAAGTATAGGCTTATCTACATGCTCATCGGTGGTGTATCCTAGAATACAAGAGAGTATGGTTACAATTTATCTGTTCCTCTCAAAGAAAATGTTGGCAGAGTATGGAGGACTGTCTGTAGGAGTATGAGACTCTTCTAGGATGAAGGTCTGAAATATTTGAGAGCCCTTGGGAAGGTCCAGATTCAAGTAGAGTTCAAGTAGGTTTTCAATGGAAAATGGGGTTTCATTTAGGTTTGGTTGGATCTACAACATTTGGTTTATTGACTTTGTAGTGATTGTAAACAAAATATGTTGGTTAGGAGAGACTATGGCCCTTTGGCTTGGGATATAGTAGATTTGACATAGGTGGATGATTTCAGGGAACTTGTATACTTTTGGGAACAAGTATTTGGGAAAATTTGATTCCCATAGATAAATATCATCAATTTGGTTCAAGAATTTGTCTTTACTCCAACAGTGGAGTTCCGATAGATGGCTAGGGGAAACTGTGTCTTTGATTTGGAAATCTCTGTCAGCCAATGGAATGTGGTCAACATCCAAGTGAAGGGTTTGTAGGGGTTTCTCATTTAGAATTCTTTGGGAAGCCGTAATTTGGTTTATTCTATTGAATTATTGTTTATCTGGCTTAAGGAGTAAGCTCAAGACTTCTAGAATGGTGGGAAGGGTGAATATAGTCTACATAAAAGGGTTTCTTCGAATGCACAGTGGTTTTCTTTAGTTTGGAAAGGTTTTTAATTAATTTAATTAATTAACCTTTTATAGTTACTATGCAAAGCTTAAGTAGAGAGTTGTTCTATATCTTTTAAGAATACCTAGAAAAATGAAGATTTGGTGTGCAGTCAGGGTTCTATGTTAGTAGCAAATGTTTTTGAGGCTTCAATTATTTGTGTGTTGCTTCAATTTGGAGTCTCCAGGGTCTTTAGGTTGTAAATGGGTAAAAATCAGTTGAGCAGAGTTCTCGGCATTAGAATTGGTTGACAAAGGTCTTTTACAACAAAATAATAGTGAAAAGAGTAAAAATGGGGATTTTCGGGTTTTAACCAACATCAGTTAACTTTTGGGCGCGAGATTATTGTATAAAAAATAGGTAGTTTCCTTTTTTAGGCAGGGAGGTGGTTTTATGGCATATCACAACGCTTTTGAGTGAAGTGCAGTATTTTTTGAGAGCACACGAAATAACGTGGGCTGCCCCATAGCAAAAGGGCGCTTAGGCAAAGCCGCGAACCTCAGATGCTTTTGGGATGATAACAATCAGATGATGGGAGTGCGTGATATGGTTATAGGTTGTTGGATCTGGAGGTGGGTGATTGAAGGGTTATCACGTGGTGAAATTGTGAGGGATATGTTGAGGATTGATTGGCGGAGCCTGGGGATAAATAATGCGGCGGGTTAAATATATTCAAAGGTTTAGTGAGGGTCAAGGAATTATAACATAGGGGGTTAAATACATAAAGGGGGACTATAGGTTAGAAAATAACTTAGGATAAGGGGGTTTAGTGGGTTTTTAAGGGCAATATGTAAATTAATAAGGGGAAAATGATTTTTAAAGGGCAATGTCTAGGGAAAGGTGTGAAACAAATGGAAAAAGGGTTAAAATGAAAGGAAAGGGTTACTACAAGGGGAAATGAGGAGGGAAGGTTCAAAATAAAGGGAAGGTGTTTTTACAATGGAAATGTGTTAGAATAAGAGGAAATGAAATGGAAGGGTCCTTCAGAATCAAGAAGGGGAAATTAGTGAATGAAAAGTAATGAAGGGGTAATGGAGGGAAATTTAGAGATGTAAGGGGTTTAGTGAAATGAGAGGATATTAGTGAATGAGCTTTAGTATTTAGGTCTAAAATCATATAGAACTTTTTAGGGTAAATACCCAAAGTAATACACAATTTTTGTGAATGTCCTCTTTCCTTTGATAGTTCCTCCTACACATGAAACATAGGATTTAAGCATGATGAAGGTGAATTTGAGCTAGCAAACTTGTGCATTTCAAAACCTCTTCTACCTACCCTTTATTTACCCTAGCATTTTCTCTTCATTTATTAGGTACATTTGAGCTTGCTTAGCTTTGATTTATTCTTCTTTGATAAGCGAACTATCTAATTATAACCTTATAACTTCCAAGGGCTCAGATTAAATTGATGAGCTCCTTATTATTCTCTACCTAACTACTAATCTACCAAGATTAAACAGTTTGGATAGATCTTCATTTCTCGATCTATCAACATGAAATTTAAAGCATGAATGAATCAAGATTAAACTATTTTATCATCATGGATTGTGGCATTTTTGACAAGCTGCACACAATCTTATTTTTATGTGTAAATTAAAAAGTAGTGGCATTTGAATTTGCATCACTTTCAGATTTTTTTTTTTTTTTTATCTCTTTTTGGTGGGTTCATATTTTATTTTATTTTTTGATCCTTTTCTTTTAGTTCTTTTATTTTTCTTTTAGGACTCACCCACTTTACTTTTTTTTTTTTAATATGGGAGAACATTTTGCACAAAGAAAAAGTATGTACAATATTACAAGACTAATCATAGCCAATTTAAAATTATCATTCCTATTATTATAGGACCCTAACAGAACGAATCAATGTAATGGTTCTGATTGGATTCTCAAGAGAATATAACATAAAGTATTTCTTTGTATTTTGTCTACTACTTTGTGTCTCTTCTTCTATTCTTACGATGCATAACTATATGTGATTTCTTGTTTTCATTTCTATTGGTAACCATTCCACACTATTTGGTAGACTACAACAACAACCAACTATTTCCCTATCCTCGACTTATGTAGAAATCATTTTGGTGTGCTTCTTGTGAAACACTTTTCTTAAGGCATATTCTTGAATAGATGGGAGAAAGTGAAAGAATTACCTAGTTCTATGAAACACAATAATCAAATCTCAATAAAAATGGCATATAATCCAATTTATCATGCAAGATAAAAGCACATTAAAAATAAACATCTCTTTGTGAGATAAAAATTGAATCAAAAGATATATATATGATGCATTATAATACAAATGGGATAAATTCTTAATATGTAGAAACAACCAAAAATTGTAACAAAAAATATTTTCTTCAATAAATAGAAGTGATAAAAAAAATTGTGAAATAAATTATTAACAATTTTTTAGTTATGTCATCCAAACCATTTATGAAAAGACACACACACACACACACACACACACACACACACACGTGCTAAGATAAATTCATTTGATGATGTGTTTGAATGAGAAATAATCCACATCCTCTTTATGAATTTTCAAATAAAAGTGTTCGTGTAGACATTTTTGTGTACAAAACCAACTATAACCATACATACATATGGAAATACCTATTAGGTGAATTAAAAGAAAAATAATAGTTGTAATGCAACATTATCGTTGCCTCTACTGCTATAATTAATTGATCGATTAAATATTACATAAAGTGCAGAGAAAAATTCACAAAATAAAAATAAAAATCTATCCACACAATGTTGTCTTGATAATGAAAGCTCTCTACATAGTGAAAGTTTTCCACACAATCTCCAAAAGGTATATTAATTGGCACACATACTCAATACAATTGTGTAAAACAATAACTAAAATACATGATTGTGCAGAACTTTAACTGTGTGGAAAAGCTCCACACATTGTTTAATACTTTAAACACCAGGTTTTAACAACTTTTTAAGTTTACATTCCTTTCTTTCAAGAAAAAGGAAAAACGGTCAATGCCATATGTTCCTAAATGCTTAATTTTACATGCCTAATTAATCGATTAAATATTACATGGATTCGAGAGAAACATTTGCACCATGAAAGAAAAACTATTTCTACACAAATATACCTCCATAGTGAAATCCATTGGCAAAAGTATCTCCTCACAGTGAAAGCTTTCCACAGAGTCTTCAACAACTAGTTTAATTGAAAAAAAAACTCATTATAATCGAGTAAAACAACAAAATACCTGATTGCGTGGAGCTTTGATTGTGTGGATATTTCACTGTGCAGAAAAGGTTCGCACAAGAAATGCTCCATACACGGTTTAACAATAAACATCAAGTGTTAACGAATGTTTTAGTTTAGGTGCCTTCCATTAAAAAAAAAAAGATCAATTTTACGTGTTTCTAAATGATTAATTTTACATGGTTTGAAATAAATGATTAACTAGGTAGCTGAACCTAAGAATTAGATTTAAAAATATTTACTAGACTTGTGCAGAGCTTTGTTTGTTTTGAGCTTCTTCTTTCAATGTGCAGAGCTTTCACTATGTAGTCAGTTTTGCACATGCGAAACCATGTTCACACAACTTCCTCCACAAAGTTACTTTTGTACTCAACAACGCCTTTCATTTAATCATTGAAATTCGAAGCTATTATTTTACGAAATACATTCCTCAATCATAATTAAAAAATTATTTATATATTTATTATTTTAGTTAAAAGAATGTTATGTATAACAATCATTAGATTTAACATTATTAAGTAATAATTGTTATAATTGGTTCAGACGTCAGTTGTCCTATCCACATTGTGAAAGCTCTATGCACATCCATTTGTTCTCCACACATGCTTCCTCAGAACAAACATCTCCATAGATACTTCTCTGAATAGCCACCTCTGCACATCCACAACCACTTCTGTATAGTTACTTCAAGATCTATGCACATGCATTTGTTCTCTACACATGCTCCGTCCAAGAAACCACCTCAAACTTCCTCAATGCACCTAGTTTTGTATGCATATAACATTTATTAAATTCCACATTATTAAATAATCATTGTTATAATTGGGTTGGAGGTCAACTCTCTTGTTTGGAAATGACAACATAACAATTTCAAATAGGTGTAGAAGGATGGTGTGCAGAACAAGGAACGTAAACCTTACCACTTGTATAATTTCACACTTCAGCATGGAAGAATGTTGTTCTACACAGTGAAACTTTTCATTGTAAGTTCTACACAATGACAACTTCTCACAAGGTAACCTCACACAATGATTAATCTTTTTATTTCACATTTAGATCGTGCTCCACACAATAAACAATCCATACAATGAAACATAATAATATTACTTCAAAATCTGTAGAAAAATCTAAACATGAATAAACACATATTACATTAAATTCTCTCGATAAGAATTTGTCAATAGCTAGCCACTATTATAGATGCATAGAGTTGTGAAAACTTGTTCAAGGTTGTAGATAACTCATCTTATATACTATAATACAATCAAGGATGTGTGGAGGGATTTTTGAATTGTAATGTGTTTTAACTCTTTTCAAATTAGTACATGTCCAATTAGATATTAGTAGATTGTACGGAGCGTGGAGTGTAGAAGTTCACAAATTGAAATATTGAGAGCTTCTTCCACATAATGGGTTTTATCTGTCATCCCAGACATATGAATTTGTGTCAGCCATTGCAGTATATGGATTTATTATGATTTTTTTGACGTTAATGGGATGGTTAAAAGGATATTCATATACCTAATTTCCCAACTCCTTTACTTTTCATTTTTCACAAAAATCTACTATGGAATACCTTTGCACAATGAAATCTAAAAGAAGTATAAGCTTTGATTATGGTTATTTTTCTAAAATTAGGCATATTTGCGGGAGTACAGAGGGTGATTTTAATATTTCATTACAAGTACATCCACACTCCACAATAAAGACTTTGCTAATTAATTGATTAAAAGTTGTGTTGTCACAATCAAATCTTAACTCAGGTGGCACTTTATGATTTACATGCATTTCGAAAAATTGAATGCATAAACAAATTGCTTAGTTACAAAAAAATTCACCAATATGTTTTGTGGAGGATCTTTGAACATTTCATTCTATGGGTGTAAAGGGATGTGCAGAAAGCAACTTGTATAGTTGAAACTTTATTCATTGCATAAATTTCTTAATGTTTTCCTGTGTTTCACATAGAGTTAATTTCACATCTATGCACCCCTCATTTTTTGATAGATATGATATCCTCTGAACATTGATACATTGTCCAAAGTGCTCAATGATTGTATGGATTTTTAGTATGCTTTAACACAATAAAAGCTAAATATTTATTCAAATATAAAGAATTGCAGTTAGTAGTTGTATTCTTAAGAGGTCTATGCCCGAGATCCAAAACTATTGTCAAATGTTGATGTTGAATTTAGTCAATAACGCATTATTAGATATAAAACAAATATCAAAGCATATGCTCAAAATAAAATAAAATATGTTATCATAAAATCGATAGAGTAAAATAGTTTCAAATGGAAAATAGTTACTATAGTTGAAATTCTAAATAGTGAATTCTTCAAATCCTATTTACATTCAAGAAAGAGGAGTTAAAAATAAGGTTTCTCATGAAAATGAAAATTATAATATCAAGGGTTATTTCATTGTATGCATAAAGGGTGTATAAAAAACATAATTATTAATTAATACGCATACAAAAACTTAAAGTGGGCTTAAATTGTGTAGATTGTGGTAGTGTGGGTCAATTACAATGAAAAGTTTCTCTGGATTTCCATATTCCATTGAATGAAATCTATGTAGTTCTAAAAGCATTTTGCTAGTATTCTATTATTAAGATATATATGTCTAAAATCCAAAACTATTGTCAAATGTTCAATTTCATTTAAAGCAACAACAAAACATTGAATATAATAGAAAAGTTGAAGTATATCTTTGGAAATTTATAGAAAATATTAGCTTAACATTGATATAAATCTAGATTCAATAACAATTGTATTCATAATCAAATGTTAATGACCATAGCCATACTTTAAATATGTACAAGATCATATTCAAAAGATTGTCAAAAAAGGCAAAGTTACAAAACAAAGATTAAATTGTGCAATGAACAATGTAAAGTAAATGCATTTTTTCTAGCAAAAACTGGGATTGTACTTTTGTAATTTGTAACACCAAAAATGACATTTGCAACAAGAAAACAACAATTTGCATATAGTAATTAGCAAATATCACCATAACATAATCAACAAAATTGACTTCTCTGACAGTAGCTAAACCATTTTTCGTGGCTATGCTTCTGTTACATGTGTTACGAGTCAATGATACATTGAATAAATGAATTCATGATAGTTTTAATATAATTCCTGGTAGGAGCAACTTTAATTTCAATTTTCACATTTTTAGCAAACATCTATTTTTCAATATACCTAAATTCTTCTTACACCTTAGAAACTGAGTGAAAGTTTTTCTTATTAACTTTAGCAAAAGTAAATAGCCATGTGTTAAAGTGTTTTGTAGTAAAATAAATGATGTTATCAAAATCCGCTGCCATTACTTGTTTTTTTGGTCCAATTCGACTTGTAATGTGTCAACTGAAATTAACTCAACTTCATGCAAGATGTGTGAAGATTCTAAGCATTCAATAATTTATATTTCCCCAAGATAGGAATCACCTCTTCTATTGTATATATTAACACGATCAGGAATGGTATCCTTAAGTGTTTCAATTCTCTTCACTAATACAACCTTCAATTTCTTTATTTAATTAGCATATGGAAGTTGTTGGTTTTTCTTTATGATATCAGAGAGTAGCGCTAGCCTTTGGCTATAAGCAACTAAATCATTGTTAGGAAATTTCCTATCTTTGATAGATCCCTATAATACTAGGGTAGGTTCCTTATTGTTGTTGTTAGTTTAGTCCCCTATTTTTATTGTTGTGTCCTTACATTACTATCGTTATGTAGGCTCTAATTATATTTTGGCCCCATAGACTCATATATATACCAAGGACGTATTGTCATTTGTATCATCCCAAGATTATTCATTTATGTGATGTAAATGAGGTTTCCCCCTAAAAGAGGCTAATTTTGAAGTCGTTTATCTATCATTTCTTCTTTTTTGTGATCTTATTCAATAACATTTGGTATCAGAGATTTGGATTCTAGGGTTTTGGTGCTTCAAATAGGTAATCTTGCAATTATCAGTATAAATTTTCTTATGCAAGGCTTCATAAGCTACAATTTCAACCACGTGGAGAAGAGATATTGCTTAACTTCATGTAAAAAATTTAGATCTTAGTTCACTACATTTTCAGAGATATGGTCCGAAAAATTTAGTGTTTCTACATGCTCCATAATTCAGTCTCAAATAGGTGATCTGCGGAAAATCATCATAACCTTATTTTGAAGAATCATATTTGAATTCAATAAAAATTGAATAAAATTTAATGGGTTGTAGTTTCTTGTATGAATTTTAAGGCCAAATTTTGAAATAGTGACACATGGAATCCTGTACAAGTTCTCTCTACTAAACCAATTCATAATCATGTCATCCTAGGAGGTTTGGAATAACGTTATCTTAAAGAATCCATCCTAATATGATTTATGGGGTTGTAAAGAAGAATAATAGGGATAAACAAAGATGGAATTTCAGACCTTGTGAGGCTAAAATTATAGAGATAAAAAAGTTTCAATATCAAGATCTATAAATAAAGGAAAAAAAGGTGTGTATTTTTTAAAATTTGGATAAGTTTTGATTGAAAAATGAGTCTTAAGTAATTAAAAAGGCATAGTAAAGCATAGATATCATTATTTTCTTCCAATATTGCTCATAGCAAAAAAATGGTTACTCCTAGTAAGCAACCAGAAAGCTCTACTATGACATAGGAAGAGGATGAAGAAATGCAACATAATATATCAGAATTACAATACCAAGTGCAACAAATTTGGCTCTCACAAAGAGTAACTAAAAATGAATTAGAAGTGATGATTAATGTTAATATGAATGGCTTAGAATAAAAAATAAAAGTATATATGGAAGGTTTGAAGGAAAGGTTTGACAACATTGCTACAAGAAATGCTTCCTAATGGAAACAAGGTATTCCATGAAAGGAATGATGAGAACAAAAGGAATTTTAATCATGATTTTAAAGACTCTAACTTTGGGTTGAAGAAAAACCACATTCCAAATATTTATATGAGGAAGTTTGATGGCAAGGATATGGTAACATGGATACTACAGATGAAGAAATATTTTGATCTACACGATGTGTTATGCATACAAAAGATATGCATTGTATCTTTACATTTTGAACACAATCAATTTATATGGTATCAATGGATTTGTTCTCGTAAACCACTTGTAACTTTGTTAATTTTAATAGAGGAAATGATAGAACATTATGAGGATACAAAGAACAACACCTTCTTTAGCCAATTAATAAATATGAAACAAATGGGTTCAATGGTGGAGCACATCGAGGACTTCCACAAATTGAATATATGGGTAACTGATATTCCAAAGGAGCATAGGATTGATTTAGTCATAGGAAATTTAATGGATAACATCCAACATGAGGTTCTACTTTGGGAACCTAATTATTTGGAGATGACATTCAAGGTGGAAAGAAAAGTTGAAAGAAAAATTATGAGAATGAGCAAGTCTACCACTCACAATTATATAGATGGAAGTGTTGTTGCTCTTAGCCTCCCACAACCTACAAGTTTTAAACTAAAAAAACTGGAGGAAAGGATAACAAAAGAGATTTTTTACAATTGTGATATAAAATACACTAAAGTTCATAAGTGTGCCAAGAAGAGGTTATTTTACGTAGATCATGAAGAGGAGGAAGAAAAGGAACAAGAAACATAAAAAAAAGGATATACACTAAGAACCAACCTAAGAGAAAGAAGAAATTAATTTGACCATATCTTGTAATGCATTGGAAGGAATTACCACTCCTCAATCTCCCAAAATAGAAGGATATATCAAGAAGAAAAATGTAATAGTGTTGAATGATTTGTTTGGGTAATACCCATAACTTTGTTCATGGTAAGAATAATGAAGGCATTGAATTTATTTCTATATCAAACACCAGAGTTTCAAGTGATGGTTACAAATCAAGGAAATATAAATTTCTCTATAAAGAACCATAATATTAGGGTAACCATGGGGGAATATGTATTGAATAGTTCGATGATTTCCATTCCAATGGGTGGTGTTGATGTTGTACTAGGAGTCCAATGGTTACAATCTTCGGGGATGTTATCTTTTCATTTTCGAAAACATTTCTTCAATTTTTTATGGGAAGTAAAGGAAATTGAATTGAGGGGTATTAGAAGGAAACCAAGGAACATAATCAACTATAATGGAAAGGAAAATACTTTGAATAAATAAAAACGAGGTGTAATTATATAATTATTCTCACTAGAGGTTCAAACATCTAAATAACCCATTTCTCTATATCTCCATAATGTCTTGGAAATTCTTTCCAAGGTATTTGAGACTCCCAAAGCCCTCCAACCTATTTTTTATTATGATCGTGTTATTCACTTGATTCCAGGAAGTGTTCCTCCAAACATCCAGCCTTACAGATATTCCTATGATGAATAGAGTCAAATTAAATGTATGGTTACATAAATTATAAAGGCTAGTATAATTCAACCTAGCCAAAGTTCTTTCTTTGCTCCAGTAGTATTAGTGCACAAGAAGGATGGATCATGGCATATGTGTCTAGATTATAGGGATCTCAACAAGCTCAAAATTAATGATAACTTTCCCATTCATGTCATTGGTGAATTGTTGGATGAATTACATGGAGCAATTTACTTCACCAAGATGGATTGTCTTTCAGGATATCATCAAATTAGAATGAAAACTAAAGAAATTCCAAAAACAACATTCAAAACTCATGAATGCCATTATGAGTTTCTGGTCATTCCTTTTGGCCTTACTAATGCACCTTCAACATTTCAAGTTTTGATGAATTCCATTTTCAAATCCTTAGAAATTTGTGTTACTATTTTTTAATGATGTACCAACCTACAAAAAGTCTTGGAAGGACTAGGTTCAATATGTTGACAAGGTGCTCAAGCTATTAGAGGAGAGACAATTATAGGAGGAAACCTCCAAATGTTTCTTTGGATTGCATATTAGAGGATTTCTTAGGTTAACAGGTTATTATCACATGTTTCTTAGGAATTATGGGAGAATAGTGGCACCTATAACAACATTAACGA
This sequence comes from Pinus taeda, assembly GCA_000404065.3. Classification (NCBI taxonomy): domain Eukaryota; kingdom Viridiplantae; phylum Streptophyta; class Pinopsida; order Pinales; family Pinaceae; genus Pinus; species Pinus taeda. Next base: position 254,352 of record APFE031701504.1, on the reverse strand, counting down.
AGAAAGATGCATTTTTTTGGACTCTAGAAAAAATTAATGCCTTTGAACATCTTAAAGAGGAAATGTGCCAAGAACTAGTCTTAGCTACACCAAAATTCATAAAAACATTTATTATGGAATGTGATGCCTTAGAAAATGAAATTGGTTTTGTTTTAATGCAAGAAGGAAGAATCATTTATTTTTAAGGTCATCTAATCAAGGTCAAGCACTTACACCAACCAATTTATGAAAACAAAACGGTGGAAATACTACACGCAGTTAAGAAATGGCGACCTTACCTAATAGGAAGACACTTAAAGGTAAAAATAGATCATGGTAATATTAAATACCTTTTGAAACACACATTATCTTCAGAAGAACAAAAAAAAATGGGTCACAAAGATGGTTGGTTATGACTTTGAAATCATCTATAAAAAATGGAAGCAAAATGTTGTTACAAATGCACTCTCAAGAAAGGATGAGCATGTGGAAGCATTGCTTTGTGCCATTTAGATTATCCAACCTGATTGGATATATTAAGCAAGGGATGAATAGAAGAATGACAAAGATGTGTGATCGCTCATTCAAAATTTGTAGAAAGATCCTAGTATACATGACAAATCTATTTGGAAAAATGATTCATTATGGTACAAAGGTCACTTATATCTATGTAAAAATTTCCAACTCAAACAAAATATTCTTTTAAAATTGCACACCTCTCCCTTAGGAGGGTATTCAAGATTTTTAAAAATTCACCACAGGGTCAAGAAGATTTTTGTTTGGGATGGCATTAAATATGATATTCAAAACTTTGTGGAAGAATGTTTGTTTTTCCAACAAAATAAAGTTGACGAAATCCATACCCCAAATCTATTACAACCTTTAACCATTCAAAGCTAGCATTAGGAGGAGGTCTTAATGGATTTTATCACAAGTTTACCCAAGTCCAAAGGAAAGAGTGTCCTTGTGGTGGTAGTTAATAAACTTACCAAGTGTTTTATCTTTGTAGATAGTTATAGGTTGGGGAATTGTGCCAAAGAATCTATGTACGATTTTTATTTAAATGGATGACTAATTCATTAAACCTTAAAACATATGTAATTTCTAAGTATTTCTGAGTAAACTAAAGGGTTGATTTTAATTCCTAAAAAAATTAATCTTTAAATTGATTTGAAAAGAAGAACTTAAGAAGATATATAATTATCAAACATTCATAATGAACATCTAATTTAACATATACAATAGATGCATGTAGAAGTTTTCTACAGCCAAACAATACATATACAAGAGATGATGAAAGATAACATTTAAAAGATTTAGTGGAATTAACTAAGATAAATTGTTCAGTTAATTAATCTATTTTAATAATTATAACTTTGCAGGGGCTTTCAGAGAGATTGATATTCAACCTTGCCTTGCAAAAACTTCTATGTTACCTTGAACATGTCCATAAATAAATATGAAAAACATAACTCAAAACAAGGCAAACTCACATAGATACATAAGTTGTTCAGAATGAATCCAGAACCCTTCAATTATCTTTAGAAACAGATTTGAACATTACAATCATGTCACTGGTTCATTACAAGGGTTTAATGTTGAAGTATTTGAATTACCAAATACTTATAAAATGTAATTCCAAAATACCTTAAATATAGAAATTAAATTTATTACAAAATGTGATAATATCAAACACGATTTTAGATTTAGGAAAATAGAACTAGAAAGTAGCTATTCTAAAATGATTCACATAATCAACAAATGATTCAAGGATGTCGTTAGATGATTGTTACCTTTAACTAAACTTTCTGCTTTCTGCTTCTTCTCTTCATCTTACTGCTCCTTCTTTTCTTATAATTGGTCACTGAATTCATTTCATTCTTTTTTACTCGATGAGTTCAAGTAACTTATCCTATCTTTTATCATTTGGGATAGAAAATTTTGTTACTTTCCTATATGCCTCATCGACTTCTGTGTATTTTTCAAAAGTTAGCCTAGTCATGAACAAATGGTTAATTTCATGTTGAAGGAAAAGATCATACTCTAAGCCTTCTAGGAATTCTTTACCAATGATTATCCCTCTGATATTAGAAAATTTGGTTCTGTCTATTTCTATTTGGTGCAATTTGTACTATTAATCTTCTACTAGAATCAATTGATCACTAGAATGTCGAAGAGCTGGAAGTCCATTTTGATGTAGAATATTGAATTTTCTCTAAACCTTTTAAATTTGTGCTTCCAAGTTTTGACACTTGTTCTTAGCTCTAGGACAATAACATCAAATTTCATTTTGTTAAAACTCTTCTTAGCTCTAGGACAATATCAATTCTATCCTCAATTCCAAATTCTTCCAATTCTTCTTTTGTTTTAGAATTGAGTACTTTGATTATTTTATTAGCTTCTCCAAGCATGTGCTCCAAATGTTCTTTGATTCTTGTGATGCCTAATTTTGACCATTGCATTGACTCCTCCTGTTCAAAAATGATTGAATAGATGTCCAAATTTTAGTCATGGTGGAATTTATATCAATCCATATATTCTCCTTTTCCTTGGCTAATGTCTGTGCAATCAATGACTCATTCCTATATTTCTCTATTTTCCTAGTTAATCTGAATGTTTTTTTTTAACTTTAGCGAGATACATATTATCAACCCTTATCTTCTCATTTTGAATTTTCTCCAATTGAGTTCTATGTTTTAAATTTATATATATCGTAATGACAGGTCTCCCATAGATTTTGAAAACTGGTTTGCTAAATTTTTGCTAGTCGACTTTTTTTCTACTGCGGACACTGTTGTTGTACAAATTCTTGTTGTTGAAGTCACTAGTATAGAAGTTGCTACTGTAGTGTTGAGTTGTATATCTCTTTCCTTGATTAAATTTTCCATTTTTTCTTCCATATTCTATATTTGTATGTTTTGCTCGACAATAATTCGAAGCATATTCTCTTTACCTTTCTCTAATTGCTTCACTTCCCAAGCCTATGTATGTTCAGTTGTTGGCAGCCTCAACTGTTTCATCAATGCTTGAATATCAACATTTCTTCTTTTGATTATTTCCTTAGCCGCCTTTATATCTTTAGGATATAATCCTAGTTTTATAACCAAATATTTAGTCCCTTTTATTTTGATATTTTTTTTTAGGGATGTGATGGACCGGTCTCTGGCTCTAACGACAGTCTCTCAAATTTGATTGAGATATCTTCTATATCTTCTTCTCTTTCCCTTGTCAAAGCTCTGGAATCATTTGTCATTAATTCAACAAATTCTTTTTTGTGTAGAATCTACAATGCCTTCAATTCAGATTGGGACTAGATGCCTTTTCATACAAAACTATGCCTGAGAAATAAAGGACCTGTTATATAGCTCATGCTATAACTGCATTTGGGTATGATGGATCTCACAGCACCATGCGCACAACACCAAGAAAACAGAAATATACGTTATAACTGTATCTAACCAGAACAGTGCGTTGCCCATAAAATATACATCGGTCCTTCACCATACCACAACACATATATAATTATACACCCCACTGATCTAATACTCGCAAACCAGGTTAATTACTCACACAAATCTCAACGTGCAACAATATATATATCCACACTATGGATTTAATACGTACCATGAGTCTCACAAGCAATAACTGTAATTATACCCAGGTTATGGCGCACGCTCCATACAATCAGACACAGGTTTATGTCAACGGTTTAATGAAACCATGTCTATTATCCATTCAGTCCACCATTACAGCGCCGCTGTCCATGTCATAAAAACACACTGCGATTCTCCATACGCTATACGCAGGTTTTGTTCCACAGTTCAATGCCCACGCATTATTGATGCGATCTCAATCTTAAGGTTCCGCTGAAAATAAAATCCACAGGGTTCTACCAGCCTTCAAATGAAGTTCTAAACGCGCAGTGTTAGGAATTAACATAGCATACAATACAATTGTTCATGAATTGCGCACACACAACAGATATTAACCACATATCCAAACCTTTTTCTTTATTAGCAATACAAAAAGAAAATAGTTTTTACAGATGGCCGCATAGAAAAATATAACAAAACATCCAGTACATAGCTATATTCCGCCCACAGAAATGTGCCCTTTTCTTTCCATAAACAAGACACTGTTTTTCTATTGAAGAGCTGCTATTCGACTCTCTCTGATTTGCTTGGTCGCCCAAGTCTTTTTTTTATTTACATGAATAACCTTACCCATTACAAAAGAAAACTTTTTTACATAGTAAATTTAGGCTTTTTTACAACTTGTTTATCTGTGAAAAGATAGCAAGTTTTTATTCCTTACTTTTATGCTATTTTAACTGAAAAAAAGATAGCCTATTTTATTTTCTACCCTATTCCTATTTTTAAACTAGAAAACATAGAAACTTCTGGCTTTTTCCTGTCTGAGTGGCATGCACCTGCATCAAACTCCCAAGGTTGAAAATGATCATGATCTCCTGATCATGCGTTTTAGTCCTTGTTCTTTTCTTCCAGGGTCCCACACTTTGTTCTGCAACCGTCCAAATGTTTTATTCCTTTGCTGTCGCTGCATTTCTGTTGTCCTTTCCTCCATCTTCTTCTTTCTGGAAATCAGATTCAAGTTCTAATTGATTTTTCTTGCTGCTATTTCGATTTTCCTCCATTTTGATTGCTGCATCATCAACTGCCATATTTCTTCAATTTCTATGTCCAGCTTACTATTGTTGTTCCCGGTTTCTGTTAATTCAGCTGTTAACATAGAAGCTGCTTCCGCTGCCGCCATAGATGTTGCTACCTACCAAGCTTCCTGTCCCTCTGCAACATACTTTGGTTCATCACCTGTAAACACAATAAAATTGTTAGCATTAAAATCAGAAGACCCACTGGTCTTACTTGTCGATTCGGTCACGAACTTTTCTTTCTGCAGCTTCAAGTCTTTTTCAGGACCCAAAAATTTTTCATTGACTTTCTCCTCAGCTTTCTCTGGCAATATTTCAACATGATTATTTGTATTCATCATGAGACTGTTAGCTAATCTCGCCTTCTTACCATATTCTGCTTCATGATTGTCCTTCATGAAAACTTCCCTACCTTGTTTCCTAAACAAATTTACCTGTGCATGAGTTCTCTGTCTCTCCAGTTCTCTTCTCTGAAGATCGAGTTTCCTGTGCAATTCAATAAATTCATTAGGAGTAGATTTTGGAAATTTCACATAGCGTTTTATACCTTCAACGACTCTTGAGAATTCATCAGCTGGTTGTTCTCTTTCTATACCAACATCTTGATTGATCTGAACAGCCTTTAGTACATCCATCATCTGCTCCAAATACTCCTTTCCTCCAAACAACAAAGTTTTTCAATCAGTCTTCTGGCCTGGTACATCTTCCTGCAAAGGCAACAATGTATGATTGACACCATCCTTTCCAAATTTGTAGGTGTTCCTGTTCCCATCATGCATGGCTGCTCTGTCATATTGCCAAGGTCTTCCAAGCAATATGTGACACACGTCCATAGGCATCACATCACAAACAATTTTATCTTTATATTTGCCTACTTGAAATTCTATCTCACACTGTTCACTTACCAGCAGTTGATGTCCCTTTTGCAACCATGAAACTTTATACGGTGTTGGGTGCCTCATTGTCTTCAGCTTCAATTTATCTACTACTTCTGTAGAAACCAAGTTATCAGTGCTGCCACTATCAATGATCATCTTGCAACATTTCCCTTGAACTTTGCATAATGTCCTGAATAAAGTTTTCCTCTAGGGCGGTTTAGTCACCTCCTTTGTTGGTTTAATCAAAACTTTATTAAGTACCAGAGACTCTCAGCTTTCTGGTGTATCCACTTCTTCTGTTACTGCTACCATTGTTGCCTCTTCCTCAGCTGGAGCCACAATGGAATTGCTCTGCTTTATCTTTGCACTCTCTGGGCACTCAAAATCTCTATGTCCCAGCGTATTTCATCTGTAGCATCTTACTTCTTTGCCTCCTCCTCTGCCTCCTCTTCCTCTGGAAAAACTCCCTCTGCCTCTTGCATCACCTCCTATGGATGCATGCTGGGTTGAGCTACTGCTAGCTCCTTCTGAAGGTGCTGTAGATCTTCCACTACCACCTTGACTTTCTTTTCCTCTGAAAGTCCCTCTCCCTCTGGCAGACTGTTTCCTCATGATTTTTTCCTCCGCTTTCAGTGCTATCTGATAAGCTTCCTCTACTGTTTTAAGGGACAACCGACTTATCTCATCCTGAATGTCCATCCTGAGGCCATTCATATATCTAGCCACCCTCTCATCTGTATTTTGAGCTTCTCCAGCTCTTATGCTCACCTTATAAAACTCTTCTGTATATTCTTTCACTGTTAAAGCTCTCTGTCTAAGATTTTGCATTTGTCTAAATAATGTTTGTTGATAATTACTGGGCAAAAACTTACCTTTTAACTTCACGACCATTCTGCTCCAATTCTTGATTGGCTGCTTACCCAGTCTCCTCCTTTTCGCCTGCACACCATCCCACTAGAGCGCTGCATGGCCTTTTAGTTTGGTGACAACAAACTTTACTTTCTTCTCATCTTCCAATTCTTCATAATCGAAGAATTTCTCCATGCTATTAATCCAGTCGTTCAGTTCTTCTGGATTTAGTCCTCCTTGATATACTGGTACTAACTGGTTCCATGGTTTGACTGTGGATTTCATCATTGACTGAAAGAGCCTCATCTCAGGAGAAATCTCTACAGCTTCCTCCTCAGTAGCTTCAGCTTCGGGTTCACTCACATCTCCATCATCTATGTTCCTGTCGGAGGTTAGCGCATCGAATCTAGCTCGCAGCTCCTCTATATCTTCCCTCAATTCGACATTCTCAGCATGCCGTCCTCTTCCACCATGTCCACGTCCTCGTCCTCTTCCAACCCTAAAAGCCATCCTTCTATTTCTCCTGAGATTTAACTCAACGCCAGTTGCTAGCTCTGATACAACTAATGATGGACCGATCTCTGGCTCTAATGACAGTCTCTCAAATTTGATTGAGATATCTTCTATATCTTCTTCTCTTTCCCTTGTCAAAGCTTTGGAATCATCTGTCATGAATTCAACAAATTATTTTTTGTGTAAAATTACAATGCGTTCAATTCAGATCGGGACTAGATGCCTTTTCATACAAAACTATGCCTAAGAAATAAAGGACCTATTATATAGCTCATGTTATCACTGCGTTTGGGTATGATGGATCTCAGAGCAGCATGCACACAACACCAAGCTAACAGCAATATACGTTATAACTATATCTAACCAGAACAGTGCGCTGCCCATAAAATATACACCGGTCCTTCACCATACCACAACACATATATAATTACACACCCCACTGATCTAATATGCGCAAACCATGTTAATTACTCACACAGCTCTCAACGTGCAACAATATATATATCTGCATTGTGGATTTAATGCGTACCATGAGTCTCACAAGCAGTAACTGTAATTATACCCAGTTTATGGCACGCGCTCCATACAGTCAGACACAGGTTTATGTCAACGGTTTAATGAAACCATGCCTATTATCCATTCAGTCCACCATTACAGCGCTGTTGTCCATGTCATAAAAACACACTGCGATTCTCCATACGCTATAAGCAGGTTTTGTTCCACGGTTCAATGCCCACGCATTATTGATGCGAACTCAATCTTAAGGTTCTGCTAAAAATAAAATCCACAGGGTTCTACCATCCTTCAAATGAAGTTCTGAACGCGCAGTGTTAGGAATGAACATAGCATACAATACAATTGTTCATGAATTACGCACGCACAACAGATATTAACCACATATCCAAACCTTTTTCTTTATTAGCAATACAAAAAGAAAACAGTTTTTACAGATGGTCGCATAGAAAAATATAACAAAACATCCAGTACATAGCTATATTCTGCCCACAGAAATGCACCCTTTTCTTTCCATAAACAAGACACTGTTTCTCCATTGAAGAGCTGCTATTCAACTCTCTCTGATTTGCTTGGTCGCCCAAGTCTTTTTTTTATTTACATGAATAACCTTACCCATTACAAAAGCAAACTTTTTTACATAGTAAATTTAGGATTTTTTACAACTTGTTTATCTGTGAAAAGATAGCAAGTTTTTATTCCTTACTTTTATGCTATTTTAACTGAAAAAAAGATAGCTTGTTTTATTTTCTACCCTATTCCTATTTTAAAACTAGAAAACATAGAAACTTCCGGCTTTTTCCTGTCTAAGTGGCATGCACCTGCATCAGGATGACATCTTGTCCAATTTTAATTACGAATGAATGTTTTTCAGAGCAGCCTGCAACTTACAAGTTGCCATGGTTGAACTTGTCAAAGATGAATATATCATTTCTCCTTCTTGCTTGTGAAAGTCAATTTGATCAATATGATGTATTTTCTTGGTGTAAAATGAAAACGTAGAGGTTTTGTAGTCTTCAACACTTTTAGGAACAGGGACCTTTGGTTCCAAAAATGCTAATTTGAACTGAAATCTTTCACTATCAATGGCATAAAGTAATCTAGTCTTAGTTGTGGAACACTTCTTCTAGAACTCTGCATATGTGGAAGTCTTTAGTGCCTCATTTTTCTTCTTCATATCTAAGATTTTTTGAAAAATACATTGTTGTTTTGCATAAAAAGGAGAAGAAGGACAATCCAATGTAGCTTCAAGAGTTTGTTGTAATGAAAAAGGAAATTGTGTTGATAGTACAATTGTAGTAAGCTCTTCGAAAGTTTTAGATTTTGAAGATTCCTCATCAAGATTTATAGTTTTCCTGCTTTTGAATACTTTAAATGTTGATTTCTGTAACTTTGACCCTATTAGAGATATATTTTCCCTTGGTCTCTTTAGCATTTTTTTTGTCATCTTTGGAGTTTCTAATGTAGTTTAACTGGAAACTGGCTCCTCAACCTCCTGCAATGTATTCTCTGTCCATTCTTCCTTGTCAGCATATTGCTCACTTTGAGGGTTTTCCACATGTATATATGGTGCATATTTCTGAGCAATTCTCATTGATGAGATTACTCCTAATTGATCATCTCACCAACTAGAACTCAACTTAAACTTCATCTAGCTCAATAAGTTATTGACTTCTTTCTCTATAGCTCTGGTGTTGACTATGAATGGAACAACCCATGCTTTCAATTTAATTTGATCTTTTTATTTTTGGAAACAAAATGAACCTCATCAATGTTCATCACGTGTCTAATGTACTCGAGTGCAAAAATCCTCATGGGGAGGAACATTGTAAGTTTATATGGTTGAAGCTCGCGACCATAAATCCTGAGTTTAACGAAAGTCTGGTATAAATACCAATCTCCAACTTTAGTTCTCTCACTCAGATGTAAAATTATTTTGATCTCAGTTGAAACCCTAGGGACTGCACCGTTATTTAACAAATAAGTAGCTATATACAAGAATTGATTAACAAAATCATTGAAAGAGAACTCTTTATAGGTTTTTCTCACTAAAGATGTTCAATGGATCACTGCCTGAGGTTTACCTTCAACATCCAAATTTTGTAAAGGAAAGTTGAATCTTTTTGATTAGTGATATAAGAACAAGTAAACCAAAACTGAATGATCCCAAAATTATCCTTCAACGTTGAATTTTAAAAATTGACCATGAATTACATCGTAAAGAAACTGATTGTAGTTGAACAAAATTGAAGGTTTTTTACCAGAAGATAACATTGATAGAAATCCAAAATGACTTCATCAACCCACTGATCACTAGGATATCCTAAGAGAAAAGACACTAAGGAGATAACCTACCTAGACATCTTAGGAAACATTGCAGAGGGATAAGGTGGCTTAGTTCTAGATAATTCTGAGTTTTCCAGTAAATATGAATCAAATATGTGAGCTCTCTGTGAGAAAGAAATTTTTGATAGATTTCCATTACAACATCAGAAGAAAAATGGTGGAGAGTCATGAAGGTTTAGTTGGAGGGCTTGGAAAATTGACTCAGTTGTTATATGGAAAAGAGTTTCATTGCTTTGAGCAATTAATATTCTTTGGCTAAGAAGATATTAGGCTTGACACCAAGTGATGAATTATGGAAAATGATGGGTTTGATGGAAACAAAAATAGGGTAGGATGGATTCCTTAAAATTGAATTCATCACTAGCGTCTTCATATTTTTGAAATGCCGAATGGTGAAGTTCATACATGTTGAATTTGAAATTTGTATCTAGAAATTTTAAATTGAATCAACTAGTGGGAGTTCATCTAAGTTAATGATAGTGGGTATTAAAGGATTATCTACAATCATTTTCTATTTTCCTTTATGGGAAGCCATTAGGAAAAAAAAATTACTGAGGAAATTGAGAGAGAGTTTCTTGAAAATTATGACGGTTGGAAATCATTATCTACTAGGATTTTACTCGTAGTATTCTTATGAAAATTACAATGATAGGAAGAATTGGAAAATGGTCATTTTGAAAAGGATAAAAATGTTTTATTAGGAGTGAATAATGGTTTTCAATTAACTTGATTATTATTGGTGTGGAGGATTAAATGTTGAATTTTGTTGGCGGGAGAAATTTTATAGTCAACAGTCATTTGCTGGTTTTGGCGCGACGGGTAACAATGATCAAATATAGAGGAATGTTCATGGGAGCTATGAATGGTGGGATAGGGTGAACATGGTATTCAGTAGGGGTGGTACCAAGATTGATGTGGTAATTTCACGTATCCAATAGCGGGATTGGGGAAACCATTTTGCAGACCACCCCCTTCCCCCTCCATTATCATTCCAGAATGCGGGGGTCCCTCTATTGATTAGGGGTCATTGATCTAGGTGGGCCAAATCACATCTGTAAAAAATCAAGCATGCTTTAAATGCTATCTGACAAACTCATCAATTCAATTTATTACATCAAAATAATCCTTTTAAAATGGTGAGGATTATTGAAAACAAAATAATGAAAACATGATGTGGAATTTAAATGTGCACACTATTACTAAGATATATTTTATTCTTTTATTTTATTTTATCCCTTTTCTATTGTTTTTTTTTCTTTTGAATATTTTTTTATTCTCATTTCTTTTCATTTATTTATTTTTCTCTTTTTCTTATTTTCTTATTTTTTATATTTTATATTTGTCTTTTATTTTTTGAAATTGTAGGAAAAGTATAAAAAAATTGTAGGAGTAAAAATAAGTTACAACATTGGCTCCATATGGGGACTTCTTCTCCTTGTGGGTTTCAAAGAACGTTAAAATCCATGTGCCTTCTCCTGGGGCTATGGAACCTTTGCTGTGAAATGCCACTTGCTGCTGAAATTTAAAGAAAACCAAAAATTTACAATGAAGATGATTGTGAACATTTAGTATCGAATATAATGCTTGAGGTATTGCCCATTCACTGGCAGTGAGGACTAATTTCCTTCCAAGCTCCATAAAATTAATGCATTGTTTCCCTTGACTTCTGCAATGTTGAAAGTTACCAACCATAAATGATCAAAATTTCCATGCTTGCCTCTTTCTTCTCTTTGGGCATTCCAGCATAGCACTAGATATCCTTGTCTAAAATATCTTTCTCTAGCATTCTTATCAAACAAACTATTCATATTGTCTTGATACCGTAGAAGTTTATGTTGAAATTCATCTCCATCCTCATTCAGTTCAATGATTTGATTCACCCTTCTTGAAAAATAATATGTTTCTTCATATGACTCCTGCAAAAGCTTCATAACTGGAAATGCTAATTATGTAGGAAATATAGCTTTAGTTCTATAAACAAGTTGAAAATGATATTTACCAATAGATATTTTAGGTGATACTATGTTTCCCCATATTGCATATTTGAGATGACTGTTCCAACTCCTTTTGTGATCTACTAATAATTTCTTGATGACTTTAATATAACTTTTATTTGATGACTTTGCAAACCCATTACCCTATGGATAATAAGGTGTAGAATGATGTAATGTAATCTCATATTTCTGACATAATTCTATCATTTTGATATTACTGAAATCTTGAGCATGATCTATAATAATTTGTCTAGGGCAACCAAATGTGGACAAAAGTTTTTCTTCAATGAATTTTATTACCACTATATGGGTTACAATATTAATAGGGATTCCTTCTACCTACTTTGCGAAATAATTAGTGGTTGTTAATATCCATCTATGTTGATTGCTGGAAAATGGAACTTTTTCACCAATGAATCTAATCCCCATTGTAAGAAAGGAGCTTTGATTGAAATTGGAACTAGGGGAAGTGTTGCTAACCTTTGTTTTCTTATAAATATCTAACATGGAATACAACTCGTCAACTTTTCTCCAACCCGTGCAAACAACTTGGGCCTTTTAGGGTCCTATAAATTTTATAGGATGAGTTATTTTTTTACTTGATTATTTGGGTTTGAGCACGACAACATAAAACATCACTGGTGAGGGTCATGCCTCTGACGGACCTTTAAGGTCTATCACCAATGTCGCATATGGTGACGTTCTTTAAAAAATCATTGTTGTAAGTGTATATAGTGATGGTACTTTAAGGTTTGTCACCAAATCCATTTTCAATGACACTTTTGGTGAGGGTCGTTAAAGGCCTGCCACTAATTCTCTCTTTGGTGACACTTTTGGTGAGGGTCATTAGAGGCCCATCACTAATTCTCTCTTTGGTGACACTTCTAGTGACGATCTTTTATTCACCATCACCAATGATAATTTTTTTTTACTTTTGGTGACGGTCAATAAATGTTCGTCATCATTGATCATTCCAATGAGTTTTTCATGATGCTTCATGCTTGTCATGGACTTTTAAGCTCTATCACCAATGTCACATATGGTGATGGTCTTTAAAAAAACATTGTTGTAAGTGTATATAGTGATGGTCCTTTAAGGTTTGTCACCAAAGCTATTTTCAATGACACTTTTGGTGAGGTTCGTTAATATCCCGTCACTAATTCTCTCTTTGAGGACACTTTTGGTGAGGGTCGTTAAAGGCCCATCACTAATTGTCTATTTGGTGACACTTCTAGTGACGATATTTTATTGACCCTCACCAATGCTCTTTTTGGTTACTTTTGGTGTCAGTCAAAAAATTTTCGTCATCATTGATCATTCCAATAAGTTTTTGATGATGCTATGTACCTATTACTATCTTTTCTTGTCAAAATATAATGATTGAAGACCATTGTTGTGGAGTATTTTTCATTATGTGTCCAAGGTCATAGTGGTTATAATAGTCAGTCAATTTTTAAGAAGTAATTAGTGTGTATCATTTCCCTCAAATCATAATAATATAGTATTCCTTTGAGTCAACACATGATTAATCTCTATTAGGTTTATTATCTAGCAAATTTCCTTTAAATAAAGTTCCACTAGTGTGTGTAGGAACTATATTGTTTAATACATAATCAAGCTTTGTCAATTTTATTAATGAGAGATACCTAGCACTCATCAACACTCATGGTACACCTTAACATTCTTTGGAGTAGTACACTAACATTCCTTGGAACCTTGCATGTCTTGGAACATCTTTGTACCTGGAACATCTTTGCACCTAGAACATCTTTCCATGAGTAGGATGCCCAAGAACATGTTGGCATGAGATAGCATAGCATAGCACTCCCCTATCATGTGTTGGAATTACGTTTAGTCCCTAGCATGCCCTTGAACTCCTTGGCATAATATTTCATTGACAAACATTAGCACTTGGCACACATTGGCACTTGGCATGTATTAGAACATATTATTAGTGTGCCTAGCATGCCCCTTTTGAAAAACATAAAGTCCTGACTTATTAACCCTCTTATGTGTTCGTTTCCTTGAATTTTAGCTTGGTTATTCCTTTTGTTGCCTTGAAACTCCTTGATATATATTGGCATACTCTAGCACCCTGCACATCCGAGCATGTCTTAGCACCTGGCATGCCTTGGCACTATTTGGCACATGTTAGCACATGCCGGAACTACCTAGGACACTCTAGCACTTATTTACATTCCCTAATATCCCCCGGCATGCCTTATGCATGCTTAACATACCTTGTCACTCCCTCCTTGGTATGACAACTAGCACTGATTGACACTACCCGACACACCCTCATATTCATTCACTTCCATGCATTTTGACCTAGTACTCGCTTGTGTTGTCCTAGTACTCCCGAACACTCCTCAGCATGCATTGGCACTTTCTAGCACACATTAGCACTCATAAGTGAAGAATGAAACTTGTAACCAATGTTACCAAACTCATAATAGACAATAAATTGGTGAGGTAAAAGAGCGAGGAGTTTTAATCGGATCGGGGAAAAATCAGGAAAAATCGGGAAAAAATAAGCGAATTCAATAAATGAAAATATACACATATATTGAATTAAAAAAAAAAAAATCATTGATACTTAGTAAATCGATGTCTAAACAATTCATAATATCAATAAATGTCCAAAATATCATGAATGAATTAGCATCTCATATATGTTATGAGTCCAAACATGATCCAAAGCACTAAGTCATGACTCCTAACTAGTGACTACATAGAACTAGAAGCAAATGCTTCTAAAAGTTTACAAACAACTGCATACTAATTAGAAAAAAATTAGTAACTAAGAGTCTAAGACTATTAAGAGTGAGAACCAGAAGCTATTCCTCCCACTCCTTCGCTTGCTTTACTCTCAAAATTATTCAAGTCGTGTAGGCTTAAAAGAGGAGCCTCCTCTAATTGCAGTCAATCTGTTGCATTTGTACTTTTCAAATATATCTCTTCAAGTTCTATTGGTGAATGATCCAAACCTATCATTATCATGAGACATTGAAATGTGTATTTAAGTTTGACTTTGAACTTTAAAGTTTAAACTTTAAATTGCGAATCAGAATATGGAACCTTCAAATTGAAGCTCTCAACTAGTATTTGCTTGTTGTGAAATAGATTGAAATGGAAAAATACAAGGTCATTTAAGCATTTTTGTGTGAATTGGTTGCACTTCTTAGAATGTATTTTCTCAAACATGCTCCAGTTGCACTCACAACCTGAAGCACTGAATGCTTGGTTTAATATTAGAATGGGGAATCTCTTCAAATTTGTTGTATCACTACAAAATTTTTGCCACCAAAGACCTAGCAAGTGGAAAGGGTTCATGAGTAGATGTACTAAATACTAAATAGTAAAAACTTAAAAAGAAAAAAAAAATAATAACACATTTAACATACAAAATAAAGTTTAAACAAATTTAATGAATTGTTGAAGCCCTCAAGCCTCAAAGGGTACCTGGCAACATCTTAGACCTTTCTCGTATAACACTGGTATAGGAAAATAATTTAGCTGGCGCTTTGTAATCCTATAGTTGGGAAAAGACACGAATTTGAAATTCTAGATCAGGAAGCACCTCCATGCATGTCATAAGTCCTTTGTGAACCTCCCCACCTTCATTAAATTTGTTCTTATCATAAAAATATTTTGGGCTTAAGAAGTACCTAGAAGAATGTAAGGGGGAATGTGATTGCTTATCCCAATTTGCATCAATAATGCCCCAAAGAGGCATATACTTTGCCTCTTCATCCCCATATCTTCTTTTCATGGCCTTCTTTGCGAGATCCATCGCCTCATAAATGTAACCCATAGCGGGTTTGTCACCATCAACCATCCTGAACGTTCAAGATTTCAAATTTAAATAAATATGAAACATTGAAAACAAAAATAATTTTGAAATTTAATTTAAAACATGAAAAAGTTAAAAGACTTGAAGTACTTGAGAACTCTAACAAGGGACTCCATCACATCAATAATCTCTTCCGCATCTTTCCAGAAACCATCATTAAACACAATTGCAACAAATTCAATGCCTTCAAGTGCCTTGGAATGTTTAGATGCCATCCACTTAGGTCCCAAGAACATCCTCTTCAGATTTATCTTTTTCTCAACCACAAAATTAAAAGATATGAAATTTGTTGCAAATCTAGTCAGTCTAGGTCGAACAATTTCTTTACCTTCAATGTATTTTCTCATGGTGCTTAGGAAAATAGTGTGGTTCTATAGGTATTATGATATGGATTTTTCCTTCTCCACAACATCATGTATCCAATGAAGCTTACCAATGTCCTCAAGCATTAAATCTATCCCATGGGCAACAAAGTAGGTCCAAAAAATAGTGGGGTTCCAAATCTCAAAAAGTATACCAGCAGCTGTATAATTAGCTGCATTGTTGGTGACAATTTGTACAACATGTTCTTCTCCCACTTATTGAATGACTTCCTCCATTTGACAAATAAGTTGTATAGTCTTAACCTCGATTGAGGCATCCACTGATTTGAGAAACATTGTACCTCCTAGAGAAGATACAAGGAGATTTAATAAAGTTATATTCCTCTGATATGTCCATCCATCACTCACGATGGTGCACCCTATTTCTACACATGAACGAAACTCGGATAGAACAAGCTTGAAATCTTCAACACTTTCTAATAGAAAATTTGTCCTAATGCTCTCTCATGAAGGGGCTTTGAACCTTGGACTTGCAACAACAAGTACATTAATCATAGCTTGCTAATAAGGACTTATGTCATAGTGGAAAGGTATGTCAGGATAGTACCAAAAGTTATAAATTGCCTTCCTTGCTTGACTATGGATATTTTTTTTCCAACGAGTGGTATCCAAGGTAAGTTGGGAATCTGGTTTTGTGAGCGGAGAAAAAAATGAGTTTACTTTTCCACCTATGATGTTGAATGCAGAAGGATTCATTTGGCCTTGAGTTTCACTTAGACTTGGAGGCATGTGTGGGAAACTTGGGAACTGCATCGAGGATTCAACAAATGGAGATGACAATGGGGTAGTGGAAGAAAAATTGTTAACTCCGGGAGTTCCTATTTACTTTTCTTTCTTTTCTTTCTTGGCATTATGCTGACTCAACATATCAATGGCCAAGGTTGCTTGGTGTTTGACATTTTCGTCGACGTTTTTGCAGAGACATATATCATGGTCTGGTATTTGTGCAAGGTGGTACTTGAATCTATAAATGCCTCCACTACATTCTGCTTTGCAAAATTTACAAAGGAACTTGGGGTCTCCAAGAATCTTGTCACAATAAGCCCAATCAAAGTCCTTCTCCCTCAGCATTGTTGTTGTTTTGGACTTGTGTTTAAATTGTGGCTTCTGTTTAGATTTGGAATTGTGCCTTCTATTTAATTTGGCTCATGTAAAAGAAAATGAAAAATTAAAATTAAAAATTCCATATATAGCTTCACAAAAAAGAGGGTTGGATTTAAAGTATATTAGGTTTTGTTAAGGATCAAAGAGGACTCTGTCTAGCATCACAAGCACATTTCGACATAATATATCATTATGAACTTGAAACACAATTAGGTGTATATGAGGAAATGTTACCTAAAGGAAATATTATCAACATATATTTCATTGTAATATTGAATTTGCAAGTTCATTTAGCATAAGGCAACTGAGCCAATACATCAATAACAAATTTTGGAAGAACAAAAATACCCAAAGTTGAGAACACATGGTTAAAGCATTTTGGGTCGGCAAGACATCGACCAAGGAAGGAATGCTTGATGACTTGGCTGGTGGTTGGTATGAAACCATTTCTTAGCGCATTTTTAAAATCTATTTAAGCCCCAATTATAGGTTTGAAAATTCATAACCAAAGGAATACGTCAAACATTTGATTGTTGAATAGTGAAACTTGAAACTTTCCATTGAAAACAACATTGAAACTTCAATATATCAATATACCTATTATTTAATCCAAGTGCCAACGTACCTCGATTTTTGACTAGTTAAGCGACTAAGCCTGAAGGTAACACATGATGAAGGTGACACACGAATACCTAACGGTTGATATGGAGTATGGATAGATCACACGCTAGTGACTACCCGATATGGACTCTAGACTTAGGCTCACATTGGCAGTTGCCTGATGTGGAGTTTAGACTGTGTAATAGTGAGTAGTGATTGATTACTGTAGGTCTCGACATATGAGTTGCAAGCGAGAGAAATGAGAAATAAATTTTGGAATGACTGATGTTCAGTTTTTAGCAATGCAACATACCTAAACTTGAAAACCTCATGCTTTTCAAGTCAAGCTCAGAAATCAAATAAATTAGAATCAATCATAGGAATTTGCTTTAATTGGAAAGTCACAAGTCAAACTTGCATTGACCACGAGTTAAACTTGGGCATTGTGAGCTTGACTCACAAAGATTTGGATCAGATCATTTGGAGAGTGAGCATATTTCTAATTCACTGCTTGTAACTGGAATCTGAACTAAAAATAGGAGATCTTATAATTGAAACTAATTGTGAATTTTCTAAACTGAAACTGGCCCATCGACATTGTTTCTATTTGCGGCTAGGCGCGTCAACGGAAGAGATTAATTTTAAATCAAGTTCATGGAGAAAATAATTTATGGAAGATGTTTTTTTTATGTCGAGGAAGACATAGCAATATTTTTTATTAAATTTTAATAACAATAGTATCTACTTTGTATATCTCATATCTCATTATTTTTATCTCCTATAACTCATGCAAAAAGTGGGGTAAGAGTGGACATGTAGCATCAAGCTTCACTCCTTTTAATCGAAAGTTCTGCATGCAAACCTTTGTATCACTTGTGCAACAAAGCCTTCACTGTAGAGTGTGGAGTTAACACCTATATTTGCATGACAAAAGTCACACATACCTTTTGACTTGGTTTTTTCACCTTTTGTCCATTATTTATGTGGAGTCTCAGACAACAAGCTCCACATACTTCTTTTCCATACCTCTCTGTGAGTGTAACTTTGCACATTTTCTTTGCTTCAACCAATATCAAAAGAATTTGTGAGCTTCTTCCAAGGCATGAATACATGCTTCAATCATGGAAATTAGAAATGTTTCTAAAGCAAAAAATAACCATGGAGTTAACCTTTGCAATTTCAAATATTTTAGGATTCTATTGAGAATTGTTTAGAGATAATTATTAACTTTCCCTCTACTTTTCCCTTTTTCTTAATATAAAATGCATCTCTTATTACATTTCTAATAAATAGATTTACATCAAATACTGGATCAAAGGGCCAAGGACTTTTCATAAATGCTTCCTTGTCCAGTAGAAGAATAAATGTTCAATGTGTTAGCTTGCCTGCAATTTCTTGGGAATTAATAATTATTTTGAAAAATTACTAGTCTTGTTTGAATCTAGAACTATGTTTAAGATTTGAAAATGGGTTTTCCTCCAAATTGATCTTGGAAAGGTCCTTATTAACACTACAAGGAAAAAGGTCATTGGTGAGGGTCATGCCTGTGATGGACTTTTAAGGTCCATCACCAATGTCACATATGGTGACGGTCTTTAAAAAAGCGTTGTTGTAAGTGTATAGGGGGATGGTCCTTTAGGGTTTGTCACCAAAGCCAATTTCAATGACACTTTTGGTGAGGGTTGTTAAAGGCCCGTCACTAATTCTCTCTTTGGTGACACTTTTGGTGAGGTTCATTAAAGGCCCATCACTAATTCTCTCTTTGGTGACACTTCTAGTGATGATATTTTATTGACCATCACCAATGATATTTTTGGTTACTTTTGGTGACGGTCAATAAATGTTTGTCATAATTGATCATTCCAATGAGTTTTTGATGACGCTTTATGCTTGCGATGGACCTTTAAGGTCCATCACC
Organism: Pinus taeda; assembly: GCA_000404065.3. Taxonomy (NCBI): domain Eukaryota; kingdom Viridiplantae; phylum Streptophyta; class Pinopsida; order Pinales; family Pinaceae; genus Pinus; species Pinus taeda. Next base: position 234,753 of record APFE031701504.1, on the reverse strand, counting down.
AATGTTTCATATGGTGATGAACTTTAACAAATCATTGTTGTGAGAATATATAGTAATGTTCATTTAAGGTTCGTCACCAAAGCCATTTTCAATGACACTTGTTGAGGGTCATTAATGGCCCATCACTAATTCTCTCTTTGGTGACACTTCTAGTGACGATCGTTTATTGACCCTCACCAATGGTCTTTTTAGTTACTTTTGGTGATGGTCAAAAAATGTTTTGTCATCATTGATCATTCCAATGAGTTTTTGATGACGCTATGTACTTGTTACTATATTTTTTTGTCAAAATATAATGATTTAAAACCATTGTTGTGGAGTCTTTTTCATTATGTCTCCAAGGTAATAGTGGTTATAATAGACAATCAATTTGTTAAGCGGTAATTAGTGTGTATCATTTCCATCAAGTCATAAGAATATAGTCTTCCTATGAGCCAACACATGATTCATCTCTATTAGGTTTATTATCTAGGAAATTTCCTTTAAATAAAGTTCCACTAGTGTGTGTAGGAACTATATTATTTAATACATAATAAAGCTCTATCAATTCTATTAATGAGAGAGATCTACCACTCAACACTCATGGCACACCTTAACATGCTTTGGAATAGTACACTAACATTCCTTAGCACCTCACATGTCTTGGAACATATTTGTACCTAGAACATCTTTGTACCTAGAACATCTTGCCATGAGTAAGATGCTTAAGCGCATGTTGGCATGTCATAGCATAGAATAGCACTCCCCTATCACGTGTTCGAATTCCCTGTAGTCCCTAACATGCCCTAGAATTCCTTGGCATAATACTGCATTGACAAACATTAGCACTTGGCACACATTGGCACTTGGCATGTATTGGAACATATTATTAGTGTGCCTAGCGTGCCGCTTTTGAAAAAGATAAAGTCTCGACTTATTAACCCTCTTATGTGTTCATTTCCTTGCATTTTAGCTTGGTTATTCCTTTTGTTGCCTTGAAACTCATTGACGCATATTGGCATACTTTGGCACCCTGCACATCCTAGAATGTCTTATCACCTGGCATGCCTTGGCACTATTTGGCACATGTTAGCACACCCCGGAACTACCTATCACACTCTAGCACTTCTTGACATTCCGTGATATTCCCTCGCATGCCTTACCTATGCTTAGCGTACCTTGTCATTCCCTCCTTGGCATGACAGCTAGCACTATTTAACGCTCACGGACACACCCTCATATTCATTCACTTCCATGCATTTTTACCTAGTGCTCCCTTGTGTTGTCCTAGTACTCCCTAACACTCCTCAGCATGCATGGCACTCTCTAGCACAGCTTAGAACTGATAAGTGAAGAATGAAACTTGTAACAAATGTTACTAGACTCGGAATAGAGAATCAATAGGTGAGGAAAAAGAGATAAGAGTTTTAATTGGGTTGGGGAAAAATCGGAAAAAAATCAAGAAACAATCCAAAAAAATCAGTGAATTCAATAAATAAAAATATACACATATGTTGAATTAAAAAGAAAAACATTTTTCATTGATATTCAGTAAATCCATGTCCAAATAATTCATAATATCAATAGATGTCCAAAATATCATGAATGAATAAGCATCTCATATATGTTATCAGTCCAAACATGATCCAAAGTACTAATTCATGACTCCTAACTAGTGACTACATAGAACTACAAGCAGCTACTTCTAAAATTTTACAAAAAATTGCATACTAATTAGAAAAAATTCAATAACTAAGAGTTTGAGACTATTAAGAGTGATAACTAGAAGCGATTCCTCCATCTCCTCCACTTGCTTGACTCTCAAAGTTATTCAAGTCATGTAGGCTTAAAAGAGGAGCCTCCTCTATTTGGACCCAATCTGCTACGTTTGTAGTTTGCAAATCTATCTCTTCAAGGTCTATTGGTGAATGATCCAAACCTATCATTATCATGAGACATTGAAATGTGAATTTAAGTTTGACTTTGAAATTTAAAGTTTAAACTTTAAATTGCAAATCAAATTATGAAGCCTTCAAATTCAAACTCTCACCTAGTATTTGCTTGTTGCAAAGTCGTAGATTGTAATGGAAAAATACAAGGTCATTTAAGCACTTTTGTGTCAATCGGTTGCGCTTCTTAGAATTTATTTTCTCAAACATTCTCTAGTTGCACTCACAACCTCGAGCAGTGCATGCTTGGTTTAAGATTTGAATGGCGAATCTCTTCAAATCTAGTGTATCACTACAAAATTTTTGTCACCAAAGACGTAGCAAGTGGCAAGGGTTCATGAGTAGACGTAGTAAATACTAAATAGTAAAAACTTAAAAATACAACAAAATTTAATAAAACATTTAACATACAAAATAAAATTTAAACAAATATAATGAATTGATGAAGCCTTCAAGCATCAAAGTGTACCTGGCAACATCTTAGACCTTTCTCATATAACATTGGTATAGGTAAATAATTTAGTTGGTGCTCTATAATCCTATATTTGGGAAAATACATGACTTTGAAATTCTGGATCAGGGAAGCCCTTTTCCGTACATGTCGTAAGTCCTCTGCGAACCTACCCATCCTCATTAAATTTTCTCTTATTATGAAAATATTGTGGGTTTAAGAAGTACCTAGGAGCATGTAAGGGGGAATGCAATTTCCTATCCCAATGTGCATTAATAATGTCGCAAAGAGGTATATACTTTGCCTCCTCATCCCCATATCTTCTTTTCGTGGCCTCCTTTGCAAGATCCATCGACTCATAAATGTAACCCATAGTAGGTTTGTCACCATCAACCATCCTGAAATTTCAATATTTCAAATTTAAATAAATATGAAACATTGAAAATAAAAATAAGCTCGAAATGAAATTTAAAATATGAAAAATTTAAAATACTTGAAGTACCTGAGAACTCTAACAAGGGACCCTATCACAACAATAATCTCTTCGACATCTTTCTAGAAACTGTTATTATACACAATTGAAACAACTTCAATGCCTTCAAGGGTCTTGGGATATTTAGATGTCATCCAACCACATCCCAAGAACATCCTCTTTAGATTTATCTTTCTCTCAACTACAAATTGCAAAGATATGAAACTTGTTGCAAATCTAGTCATTGCAGGTCGAACAATTTCTTTACCTTCAATGTATTTTCTCATGGTGTTTAGGACAATAGTGTGGTTGTATATATATTTGGTTATGGATTTTTCCTCCTCCACAACCTCATGTATCTAGTGAAGCTTACGAATGTCCTCAAGCATTAAATCTATGCAATGGGAAACACAATAGTTCCAAAAAATAGTGGGGTGCCCAATCTCAAAAAGTCTACCAAAAACCATATAATTAGTTGCATTCTTGGTGACAATTTGTACAACATGTTCTTCGCCCACTTCTTGAACGAATTCCTCCATTATTTCACAAATAAGTTGTGTAGTCTTAACCTTGTCTGAGGCATCCACTGATTTGAGAAGCAATGTACCTATTGGAAAAGATACAAGGAGATTTATTAAAGTTCTATTCCTTTGATCTGTCCATCCATCTCTCTTGATGGTGCACCATGTTTCTACCCTTGATGAACGAAACTCAGATAGCACAAGCATGACATATTCAACACTTTCTAATAGCAAATTTGTCCTAATTCTCTTTTATGAAGGGGATTTGAACCCTGAACCTGCAACAACAATTGTATCAATCATAGCTTGCTAATAAGGACTTATGGCATAGTGGAAAGGTATGTCAGAATAGTACCAAAAGTTAGGAATGGCCTTCCTTGCCTGACTATGGATCTTTTTTTTCCAATGAGTGGTATCCAAGGTAGGCTGGGAACTTAGTTTTGTGTGGGAAGAAAAAAAGGAGTTTATGTTTCCACCTCCAATGTTGAATGCAAGAGGATTCATTTGGCCTTGAGTTTCACTTGGACTTGGAGGCATCTGTGGGAAACTTGGGAACTCATTGAGAATTCAACATAGGGAGATGACAATGAGGTAGTGGAAGAAAAATTGTCAACTCCAGGAGTTACTATTTCTTTTTTTTGCTTTTCTTTCTTGGAATTATGTTGACTCGACCTATCAATGGCCAGCGTTGCTTGGTGTTTGACATTTTTGTCAATGTTTTTGTACAGACCTATATCATGGCTAGGTATTTGTGCGAGGTGGTACTTGAATTTATAAATACCTCCAATACATTTCGCTTTGCAAAATTTACAAAGGAGCTTGGAGTCTCCAAAAATCTTGTCATAATAAGCCCAAGCAAATTCCTTCTCCCTCGGAATTGTTGTTGTTTTGGACTTGTGTTCAAATTGTGGCTTATGTTTAGATTTAGAGTTGTTCCTTCTATTTAATTTGGCTCCTGTAAAAGAGAATAAAAAATTAAAATTAAAAATGCCATATATAACTTAAAAAAAAAGAGGGTTGGTTTTAAAGGATATGATGTTTTTTTAAGGATCAAAGAGGAGTTTGTCCAACAACACAAGCACATTTCTACCTAATATATCGTTATGACCTTGAAACACAATTAGGTATATATGAGGAAATGCTACCTAAAGGAAATATTATCAACATATATTGCATTGTAATCTCGAATTTGCAAGTTTGTTTGGCATAAGACAAATGAACCAATACATAAATAACAGATTCTGGAAGAAAAAAATTACCCAAAGTTGTGAATTCATGGTTAAAGACTTTGGAGTCAGCAAGGCATCGACCAAGGAAGGAATGCTTGATGACTTGGCTGGTGGTTAGTATGAAACCATTTCTTAGTGCATTTTTTTAATCTATTTAAGCCAAATTTATAGGGTTAAAAGTCATAACCAAAGGAATATGCCGAACATTCGATTGCTGAATAGTGAAACTTAAAACTTGCCATTGAAAATGACATTGAAACTTAAATATAGTAATATACCTATTATTTAAGCCAATTGCCAATGTACCTCGATTTCTTAATAGTGAAGTGGATAAGCCTGAAGGTAACACACATTGAAGGTAACGCGCGACTGCCCGAAGGTTGATATGGAGTATGGATAGAGCACATGTTTGCAATCGCTTGATATGGAATCTGGACTTAGGCTCACTATGGCGGTTCTGCGATATGGAGTCTGGACTGTTTAATAGTGAGCAGTGATTGATTACTGAAGGTATCAACGTATGTGTTGCAGGATTGAGAAATAAATTTTGGAATGATCGACATTTAGTTTTTAGCAATGAGGCATACCTAAACTTGAAAAACTCGTGCTCATCGAGTAAAGGCCGAAATCGAATAAACCAGAATCAATCGCAGGAAGCTTCTTTAATTGACAAGTCGCAAGTCAAACTTGCGTTGACCATGAGCAAGGCTTGGTCAACGTGAGTTTGACTCGTAAAGATTTGGATCAGATCATTTGGAGAGTGAGTAGATTCTGACTCATGATTAATTGCAATCGATCGGTGAGTCCTGTTTCACTGCTTGTAACTGAAATCTAAACTGAAAATAGGAGATCTTACAATTGAAACTAATTGTTAATTTTCTAAACTGAAATTGGCCCATCGACATCGTATATATTTGCGGCTGGGCACGTCAACGAGAGAGATTCATTTTAAATTAGGTTCATGGAGAAAATATTTTATGGAAGATGTTTGTTTTATGTCGAGGAAGACATAGTAATATTTTTTATTAAATTTAAATAACAATAATATCTACTCTGTATCTCCCGTATCTCATTATTTTTATCTCCTATAACTCATACAGAAAGTGGGGTAATAGTGGACATGTAGCATCAAGCTCCACTCCTTTTAATCCAAAGTTTTGCATGAAAACTGTTGTGTCACTTGCATTGTAAAGCCTTCGGTGTAGAGTGTGGAGTTAACACCTACCTCTGCATTAAAAAATATACACAAACCTTTTGACTTGGTATTTTCACCCTTTTTCCATTCTTTGTGTGGAGTTTGGCGCAACAAGCTCCACATACTTTTTTTCCATACCTCTATGTGAGTGTGACTTTCCACATTTTCTTTGCTTCAACCAATATCAAAATCATTTGTGATCTTCTTTGAAGGCATGAATACATGCTTCAATCATGGAAATTTCTAAAGGAAAAAGTAACCATGGAGTTAACCTTTGCCATTTCAAATATGTTAGGATTCTATTGAGAGTTTTTTAGAGATAATTATTAACTGGCCCTCTACTTTTAACTTTTTCTTAATATAAACTTCATCTCTTATTACATTTCTAATCAAGAGATTTACATCCAATACTAGATAAAAAAGCCAAGAACTTTTCATAAATGCTACATTGACCAGTAAAAGAATAAATGGTCAACATGCCATCTTAGCTCCAATTTCTTGGGAATTAATAATTGTTCTAAAAAATGACTACTCTTCTTTGAATCTAGAACTATGTTTAAGCTTTGAAAATGGATTTTCCTCCAAATTGATCTAGGAAATGTATTTATTAAAGGCTTATCTATATCTCCTCCAGTAGAATGGATGGCTTGTGTGTTGAAAAGTATAACAAAGCTCCCTTCTGAAAAGCTTGATCATCCCATTGTCACCAAGAGCTCCTTTGTTTCCCCCAATTGGACCCAAAACAACACTGAGTACTTAATTACAATCCAACGTGAGAAATTTTGATTGACACTGCAACTCAAAAGATATTCAATTTAAAGTGTGCTAATAGGATTCATCATTCTTTCATTGAATAAGTATATTGTTTTTGAATTTGTCGTTTGTGCTTGTAGTATGCGATACTGACCTTTTTTCATGTGAAAGGGTTTTTATTCTTGGACTATCACAATGCTAGTAATATTTAGGCCTTTTGTAATATTTGTACCCGATGATCATTTTTGCAAGATGTATGTCCTATGTGGAAAGAAATAAGCATTTAGTCATTACCTCCTAAACTAAAGCATTGTTTCTTTTATTAGGTGCCATGTAACGTCCTCTACAAATTGAGGATGATTGGGACGTAATATCCTATCCATCCCCGTAGGCTATAGTCCTCCATAAAGGGGAAAAAACCCCAAAATACCCATTGCTGGGAAATTTTTGGGGAAACTGGGCTTAGAAAACCCAAATTTGGTGTTTGGAGTAAGCTTTACTCAATCACTTAAGAATATGAAACCCCTCTGGAAAATCTATAAATAAAGAAGGATTGAATCCATTTTGGATCACCAAGTGTGGATTAATTCATTTGTCCTTGAGAATTAGGTCTGATAGCTTCTTACCCATTTTATCTCTTGTCAATTTTGGTGGTGAAAGATTCCACCCTAGTTGGCATTTCGTGTATATCTGTTTCTTTGGGCACAAGTATCTTTGGTTGGTCAGCAAATTCTGTTGGATATTTGTCTCTTGCCTTTTTCTGGACATAAGATTTCTATTAAAGGTGAATGAATTTGGAGGATAATGCAAGATGTCTTAGTTCTATTTGGCATACACCTCTCTTGAAGGAAGCAACAAAGTTTCTGAATCTTTAATATCTTGTTCTGGGCAAAGCACTTACCTTAGGCAATGGATTCGGTTCTGGAGCCTGGAGTAGCGAAACTCTTTGCTTTATTTAGTTTTTGCATGCACATTTAAAAGGAGCACTTCCCTAGTTATTAGTTCTCAGCCTTAGCTAAGGAATCATGTTTTCATATCTCATATCATATTCAGTAGAGGCAAACTTTAATTGTATTTTCTATCGATGCAAGGAACATGCATTAGGATTATGAGTTAAGAAAGTTGAGACATTGTTGTACATGTTTCCAGATTCACTGTACCTTCTAGACTAAAGGAAAAGTGAATAGTAGTGTTTGAAATTTTTTGTTATTTCCTATTTCAAAGAGTAATAAATAGTGATGTGGTTTGAGTTTCAAATCTTTGTACTTGTTGTTACTTTCTTCAGTGGCATGTACTTCCCTGATCAGAACAAGGGGTTTCTCTGTAGTATCTAGCCTCGAAAGCTTCTTCAATGCAAACTAAATATCAAATCATGCCCTCGTACTTCAAATCATCTAAGGCATCACCCTAGAGAAGCTCCAAAGTTGACCAACGAGCTTTGACAAGCCAACTCCAACCCCATGTCACCATACAATTGTTGACATCACTACTACAAAAATTATTCTAAAGTCTTGCATCCTACCCCAATTCCTAAGATGGATGCCAAAAGGGGTTCTAGAATGAGGCTCTACCTTCATTGCCACATTTAAGACTTTTCAAAGGGATCGGTCCCTTTAAACCATACCAAGTTTTACACTTTCACAATTTGGCCCTGTTCCTATCAATTTATATTTTGTATTGAAAAGTCAGCCCTATTTTACCTATTTATTAACTTTCGGAGAAATTATAGGTTAGCTCCAGTAAAATGTCAACAAATTTGTGGGTTAGGTTGTCATTTCTCCAAATACTATCACACATGTATATATAATCACACATTTTCCTTTTTAGATTTTGATATGTTGAACAAAAAGGTTCGCTGCCAATGTAATTTTGTCTTGTACCTCCACATCATAACTCATAGATAACAATCTTCTTAATTCTTCATATGTGAGCACATTAAGGTCCCTTTTGGTTGCTATTTTTGATGTAGCAACCTCTGACAGTACACATTTTAACACAGAGATGTTGTTGGTGGATAGAAATCTCCAGAGGAGTCTTACACCAGACATATAAATGGCTATTGTATATCACAATAACAAGCATTAACATATGAATATGTGGTAGACCCTAAAATCTATGCATTCAATCCATTAATTTTTCTCTCATTGTAGATTTCGTTCTGCATAGTAGATGTGTTGTGGCACTTGAGTGTGTTCACATAAAAAAATTTAAAGCCAAACTCGGATTCTCATGTGTCATGGAAGTTCAACATATGACTTGTTCACCTAAGAACTAATTGTAACTCATCCTTGGGCACTCATGTACAATCTCAACTCATCCCACTTAACAAGTTACCAAGACAAGGCTCATCACATCCAACCTTGGTCTAAAACAATTAAGCAACACAATTTACATCTTGACATGCCATATCACCTAACATGTCTTAGAATTATTTGGTACTATGTGGCATGCATTAACATCCTCTACATTCCTTGGCATGCTTTGACACTACATAGTACACTGTGGCACTTCCTGACATGCCTTTGTAGTTTAGCATACCTTGGCATTTCCTAGCATATAATCTTGTCACTCGCTACTTAACACACCTAGAACTCATTGAAACTCCCTCTCACATAGTCTTATTCTTTGATTTCCATGCATTTTGACGTAGTTCTTTTTTATGTTTCCCTGAAACCCCTTAATAGTCTCTAGCTCACCCTAGCACCTGACACATCTTGGCCTACCACCTTAACATTCTAGCATTCCTTGGCACTACATAATATGCCTTGAGACTCTTTCCTTAGCACACCTAGAGATCACTGACACTCTTGGTCACAAACTCTTATTCATTCATTTCCATGCATTTTTACCTAGTGCTCCCTTGTGTTTCCCTAGCACTCCTTATCACTCCTTGACATGTGTTGTTACACCCTAACACCTATGAAATCTTGGCATGTCACCCTAGCCTCTAGCATGCCTTAACACTGCCTAGCACTAAGCATACCTTGTCAATTTGTCCTTACCACACCTGGAACTCACCGAAAATTCTAATCACAAACTCTTATTTTCATTTCCATTCATTTTTACATAGCTCTCCCTTGTGTTTCCCTAGAACTCCCAGCTAACACTTCCTTTCACGCGTTGGCACATCTTGGATGCATGTCGCCCTAGAACTCTAGCATTCCTCAACATTTCCAACCATGCCTTGTAACTCCTCCTTAACACACATGGAACTCACTAACACTCCATGCCACACACTCTTATTCCTTTATTTACATGCATTATGACCTAATGCTCCCTTGTGTTTCTCTAGCACTCCCTAACACTCTTTGGCACACATTGGCACACCATGGCACTTGTCACATCTTAGTAGGCTTTCCTAGCACTCTATCGTCTATTGGAACTGGTTATGATACATTTTCACTGCATCCTTAGCACACCTATAGCTTGTTAACACTCCTTATCACACACACACATTCATTCATTTTCATGTAATTAAAACGAGTACCCCCTTGTGTTTCTTTGGCAATCCCTAGCATGTGTTAGCGCCACATCCTAGAATCTAGCACACATTGGCATGCCTTAGCACTTGCCATGTCTTGGCATGCCTAGAATTCCTTGGAACTTTCTAACATGTGTTAGAACTTCCTAAAATTCCTTGCACACCTTGGCACTCCCTATTTTTCATGCCCTCATAGATAACCTTACTTTTTTTCTCACTTGGGAACCCAACCAAGTCATTGGAAAATAGTGTTATGCCTAGACGAAAGTCTCCTTTTGCCTCAAACTTCTTTTTCCATCCTCTTATCACAATCATAGGCTTTCCTCCTACAATTCCTAATATGAAATTCTCCTAACACATTTCATCCATGGGACACCTAGAATTCAATGACACTCCCTGGCATAATCTCTTATTCATTCATTTCCGTGCACTTTGACCTGACACTCCTAAACACTCCTTGATATGAATTGACACTATCTAGCATATGCCAGAATGCCCTTCCATTCCTCAGCGTGCCATGGCACTCCTTAATTATCATGCCCTCATAACTACCCTTATTTTCTTTTAGAATTAGGAACCCAACCAAGTCCTGCCTCGACTACAACAACTTTACCAAGTTACATTTACTACAACTAGACTATGCCTTGTTCTCCTAATGGACTATAAATCATCTTAGGCTTCTCATCTCCAATCTTAAATCATCCCACTTAACAAGATACCAATTCAAGGCTCACATCCAACTGTACCCTTAAAACAACTAAGCAACATAGTTTTCATCTTCACACGCCATATCATCTGGCATGTATAACAATCCATTGGCACTACATGGCACATATTATCATCCCCTACATTCCTTGGCATGATTTTCCACTCCCTAACAGACCCTACCACTCGCTAACATGCCCTGAAACTTTAGCATGCCTTGGCACTACCTAGCATATACCCTTGTCACTCCCTCCTTAACACAAGTAGAACTTGCTAACACTCCCTATCACACACTCTTATCCATTCATTTCCATGCAATTTGAACTAGTTCTCCCTTGTGTTCTCGTGGCACCCCTTGACACACCATGGCACACCCTAGGACTTGGCACATCTTGGCATGTCGTCCGGGCACTCTAGAATTCCTTGGAACTACCTAGCATACCTTGTCACTCCCTCCTTAGCACATCGAGAATTCACTTAAAATCCCTATCATGCACTCTTATTCATTCATTTCCATGCATTTTAAACTAGTGCTCCCTTGCTTTTCCCTGACACTCCATAACTCTTCCTGGCATGCATTGGCACACCTTAGCACCTAGCACATCTTGTCATGTTTCCCTGGCCTCTAGAATGCCTTAGAACTGCCTAAAATACCTTTTCACTCCCTCCTTAGCACACCCTGAAATCACTAACACTTCTTGTAAAAATCTCTTAATCGTTCATTTGCATGCAATATTTTCACCTAGTGCTCCCTTGTGTTTCACTAATGCTCCCTAACACTTCCTAGCAATATTTGGTGCACCTTGGCACCTAGCACATATTGGCTGCATGTCACTCTGGCACACTATAATGACTTAGCGCTGCTTAGCATATCATGTCACTCCCCTCTTATCACACCTGGAACTCATTGGCAATCCATGTCACACACTCTTATTCATTCATTTCCATGCATTTTAACCTAGTGCTCCCCTGTGTTTCCCTAGCACTCTCTAACACTCATCACACATTGGCACACCTAACTCCAATGAGTTTCCCTAACAGTTAATCCAAAAACTCGTACAGAGTCTAGCTAGTTACTTGTTCTTCACTAAGATATTAGGGTTAAGTTTACTGTATAGTGTTCAGTGTGAAAATATTACTAGGTGTTTTTATCGCATTACTTGGAAGGTAGCTAAGCCACAAGCATGATTGTAAGGTTCCTGAATATTGGATTGTAAAACTAACCAACAAATATATGACTATAAGATCTTTGGGAAATTGTAGTTCTCTAAAGAGATTCATGGTAGTGATTTTCCCATTGCGCTAGACCCGAGAACTAAATTGTTAATTAGATGTAAAGAAGTGGTAGTTTGATGTCGTAGATGTCAAATGTACATTTCAACAACATGATGGAGGCTTACCTCTGACATTAGAATTCAGTTCGTTATCTTCATGGTGCAAACCGCACGATGTCCAACTGTGACACCCTCCTTGCAACAACACGCTTCGATTAGTTACCCAGTGACTCCTTGCCTTTGATTTCCCTCTCCTCATCTTGTTCACTCTCAGTTCCTTATCCCTTACTCTCCTTTCACTGTGCTCTTTTGCTTCATATTCTCCTTATCCCAATTTGTATTCTCTTTCTACTTCTCACTCCATCCTTATAGTTAGTTAGGGCTTGGCTAATTGGATTTTCCCTTTCCTACCATTTTGCCTCCCATTTTCTCCCCATCTATCATTTTCCCTCTTCTTAGGTATGTTCTCGAATCGACAATGTGTGAGGGAGGAGAAAAATCCATTCATGTGTGCTAATATGTTTCAAAATATCTCCCCACCCTCATTCACTACATCAAGGGCTATAAATATTATTCCTGTGAGTGTCTGTGAGTCTCTTCTTAGGTCTTGGGTCAAATTTTTTTTTCTCTTTAAACTATATGAGTCGAGCTATATGCTCTTTAACCCCCCCCATTAATAGGTTTCCTTATACTTGTATCATGCCCCTAGTATAAAGACATATGTATAGCTTATTATGGTATATGTTGAACTTTGATTATTACCCTCACCTTGAAGTCATTGAGGTTCCATCTAACTCTCCCTAGTTAATACAAGGTTCATTGAGTTAGAAAAATGTGACATCAAAATTATAAGTGGTTACCTTAAGGAAGGACGATTGGTTGAAGCCTCATCAATGAAGATTTGGTCGATGGTTAGGGTTTCGATTCAATTAGACACTATTCACTATTATATTTGTGGGCATAGAGTAATTCTGATCTTCCCCATGTACACAAGGATAACTAAGAAGTGTTTCCGATAATCATGCAAGTGGAACTTCAACATGTACAATAGGGTAACCACAAATTATCATATTTATACAATGCAAGGTGATAGGAAAATATTTACACTATATGTGAATGTACTAAGATTAGGACCATTAGCATCATATCTACATATTTACCACAAGACGAGGGTCTTGAAAACCCCTTAAAAATAGCCATAAGGCCTTCCCCTTTTGCAGCTCCTTGACCACAAGTGTTTAATTGAAAAGCACATAGTTCCTTTAAAGATTTGTAGGTTGAGGAAGCCACTTCAGGCCCTTCAACTTAAAGATATTCAAATATTTGCAATTTTTTACAATAATAAGTCCATTATGCACACTCCTCATCTTAGAGTTGGGTAGAGAGGGAGAATACTTGATTGGTGCCAACCTTGTAAATGAAAAAGTTTGCAGCCTACTCATTGGTTGGACTCTCCACCACTAGTTGACACCACTAACACACACAAAATGTCCAAGATACCCATAATATTTTCCCTACACCCAAGGGCTTAGACTACACCTCCATAAAATGTACCTTCAACTTTAGATGTCCCAAAACAGTAATATCCTAACGCTAGCCTAATTGTTAGATTTTTGTAAATTTCTCCTTAACTAACATTTGTTTTTAACTATTTAATCCACTTACCATATACTCTCTCTTGTTTGCACCCACCTAGTATACAAGAACACTTGTGTTTTTAATACAACCAAGTTAAGAGGGCATGTTTCTTTCTTACGCTTAAATGTTTCCAATACAATCAAGTTAAGAGCATGTGTTTCCTTTTCAAATTCCAAAAGTATAACATGTTCATCTCTATAAACTAACAACAAAATAATTGCATAAAAAAGGTAAGCATAAACTTAAATTAAAATTAGATTATTATTATTATGATAAATACACCAAATATGGAAAAAATGTTTTCAAAAACAACCATAAAAAAAAGTGTTAGTTTATCAAATACAACTACAAACTTATTAAGCCAGCCTAGATCCATCTTAACCCAGATCTATCTAGCTCTGAGAAGGATCCAATCTCTTGATGTGCAAACCTCTTTTTTGGCACTTCATAGATCAAGGTTAAGATGGATCTATGCTAGTTATATAATACTATATAATATCTATATTTGCATCTATGTGTCCCTTTCATATTCCCTCTCTCTATCTCACCCCCCAAACATACACATTCTCTCTCCTTCCCTCTTCCTCTCTACCTCTCTCTCTTCCCTCTATCTCTCCTCTCTCCGTTGCTCCCTGGTCACTCCTTCTCTCTCTCTACCTTTCTCCCTCTATGTATTTATTCTTCCTTTCCTCTCTCTTCCCCTCCAACTTCATCTCTCTCCCGTCTCTCTTAGTCCTCTCTCTCCCTTTCTCTCTCACCTCCCTCTGTGCCCCCCATCACTCTCTCTCTGTCTCTCCCCACTCCATCTTTGTGTCTCCATCCCTCTCTCTTTCCCTTCTCTCTCTATCTTTATCCCTTCCTATTCTCTCTCTTCCCTCCTCTCTTCTCCCCCTCTCTCTATCCATATATCCCTTGTCACTCCCTCTCTCTCTCCAACTCTGTCTCCCTATGCCTTAGTTCTTTCCTCCCTCTCTCCCCCTTCTCTTCTTATCTCTCTCCCCCTCCAACTCCATATCTCTGCCCCACCTCTCTTCTTCTCTCTCTCCCTTCTCTCTCTTCCTACCTCCGCTCCGTCTCCCCCCATCACTCTCTCACTCACTCTCTCTCTCTCTCTCTCTCTCTCTCTCTCCACCCTCTATCTTTGTCCCTATCTCCTCCCCCCATCTCTTCCCTTTAATTTGCTTCATATCATCACTTGGATCCTTAGTTAAGATAGATCTATGTTGGTTATTTGTATTATATAAATTTCACATCTTTAAATACAAAATTATTCTCATTTTAAATTTTATTTAAACCTTAATTTTATTTATATGGGAATAATTTTAGTAGTCTTGAGGATAGAGGGTTTATATATATCTCAAAACTATTTACAACCCTTTTCTTATTAGCTTCAAATAAAAAATGTTATAAAATTAAATTAAATAAAAATCTTTTTATTGTGAAATAAGTTATGGTTTTTGGGCATGTGGTGTTGATAAGGCGTGGTGTTGGCCCATGGTATTGTAAGAAAGCCTATTTACAAGTTAATAATATCCATGGTAAAGTGGGGGTGAATATATATGGTGAAGAATCTTGTCATATTGTTATAAAATATTTAGATTGGGAAATAAGATATTATTTTTTGGCATGTGGTATTGATAAGCCATGGTATTAGCCCATGCTATTGTAACAAAGCCTATTCACAAGTTAATAATATCAATGATGAAGCCCGCATGAACATCCATGATTAAGAATCCTGTCATAGTATTATAAAATATTTTGGTTTTTAAACAAGTTATGGTTTTTGGGCATCTGATATTGATAAGCCATGGTATTGGCCCACGGTATTGTAACAAAGTCTATTTCCAAGTTAATAATATCCATGGTAAAGTGAGAATGCATATCCATGGTTAAGAATATTTTCATATCGTTAAAAAATATTTTGATTGTGAAATAAGTTATGTTTTTAGAGCATGTGGTATTGATAAGCCATAGTATTTGTATTATAACAAAACCGTTTTTTTACAAGTTAATAATATCCACTGTAAAGTGGGGGTTTAATATCCATGGTTAAGAATCTTGTCATATTGTTATAAAATATTTTGGTTGTGAAATAAGTTATGGTTTTTGGGCTTGAAGTTTTGATAAGCCATGGTATTGGCTCATGGTATTGTAACAAACCTATTCACAAGTTAATAACAAAATCAAAATATAATAAATTGAATTTTATTATTTTTATTATTAATTGAGCCAACATTTAGATTTCTACACTCATCCCCATACTTTTGAATTTTATTATTATTATTACTATTATTATTTAACTAAGACCATATTTATAATTGTTTACATACTTACATTACACCTACACATCTACTCTATACTCTATAAATATTGTATTTATTGTTTTTAGGGAGGGAAATTTTAATGTTTTTGAAAAAAATAGCCTTAATTTTAATGTAACAAAGCCCTCCCAATCTGGAATTTCAAATTCTCTTTACCCATCAAATGAGAATTTCATGATGTTTTTACATTTTACGTGCCCTTCATTTTACATTTTACACCAATAAACCACCTTTCATGCTAATAAACTAAACTAGTAGCATTGGATCTTCCCGCATTTAACTCTTCTATGTAATAATCAAGAAATAATTCTATGTTTGTCCATAAAGCTTCAAGGTAGAACCATATAGTTTTCACATACACTCTAGTGAGCAGTGTACAACATCCGCAACATGAGCATGGTCATCCAAGCCTCTAATGTGAGTATAATACTAATCATCTTACATTGTATGTTGTTGAAAATATAGTGGAATTATTGCAATTTACTAAAAGTAACAGCTACCAACATTTATTCGTGCTTAACACAACATTCTTTAAACCAAATTACCAAAGTTGTGCTTATAA
Organism: Pinus taeda; assembly: GCA_000404065.3. NCBI lineage: Eukaryota > Viridiplantae > Streptophyta > Pinopsida > Pinales > Pinaceae > Pinus > Pinus taeda. Next base: position 218,223 of record APFE031701504.1, on the reverse strand, counting down.
TTGCAAACTTTCAAACTCCACATAGATATATCCATCTCTAACAAAAACAAATGGCTGAAATATCAACAAGTGATCTCCAATTTGGACAGTCTTCAAGCAACAAAATGCTTGAAAACAAATATGGACAGTGTGGACTTTTAGTTGACCATTCAACTATAAATTTTCACCATTAAACACATAGATATATCCATCTCTAACAAAAACAAATGGCTGAAATATCAATAGGTGATCTCCGATTTGGACAATCTTCAAGCAACAAAACGCTTGAAAACAAATATGGACAGTGTGGACTTTTAGTTGACCATTCAACTATAAATTTTCACCATTAAACACATAGATATATCCATCTCTAACAAAAACAAATGGCTGAAATATCAATAGGTGATCTCCGATTTGGACAATCTTCAAGCAGTAGAACACATGAAAACAAATATGGACGGTGTGGACTTTTAGTTAACCATTCAATTATAAATTTTCACCATTAAATAAAGAGGATTGAACAATTACAAATCGTTCTCATAAATTTATCTTTGGGTTGATAATTCGATTATCCCAAACGATGCTAGAACATTAATTTAGGTTTTTTTTTTACATAGATCAAGACTAGAATTCAATTCATAAACGACCTTCAGCATACACATATCCTTCTCATGCATGTACAAACTAGATTGAAGCGATTCCTCGTAAACGACAAAACAAGGAAGGGAAAATTCTAATCATGAACCTTTTTCATTCTTCTAAAAAGGCTCAGAAAATTCAAATCACGCAGATTTTTCATTCTTATATTTTATGTAATCATTCACATTTTTCATTCTTCTGTAATATTTTATGTAGTTTTACCATTAGGAACACATCCCCAATAATGTACAGAGGATAAAATGTTCAAACATTTGTCAACCTGGAAACATTATTTTTAACATATTCTGGTCTATACATATATTATATATGAAAGTTTTCAATCTGGCTGACATACTCGAATTCTAATTTTATTACAATTTCTAGATCAAAAAAATAGGATCCATTTGACTAAAATTAAAAAGAAATATTTGTTTTTAATTTTTTTAACTTAATTAAATAAAAATAAAAATACAACCGACACTAGTTAGTTTTCAAACTAGTTTTATTATAATTTCCAGATCCAAAA